>DF241635.1:28136-74353 GCA_000507305.1 Breviolum minutum Mf 1.05b.01 | reverse complement strand
GAGTGTAGAGTGGTATATTCTAACAAGAGAGAGAGAGAGAGAGAGAGTGCTCAAAGCAAGTAAGGATGACAATCACCCATGGGATTCATGACTCTTGATCATAGCACTTTTGATTGAGATATCCCCTGACCACTTTGTACTTTGCACTCGCACTTGGATCAAGATGAATACATACGAAATCACACGAAGCAGATGTGGGGGGGGGACACTTTGCTCCCAGCTGACTCTTTGACAATTTTGCTTTTGGTGCAGCCGCCTTCTGGATAGGATAGAACATGATATGCATATTACTGTATATTAAGATTAGTATCCGCATGATCAAAAGACAACAACGACGAGTCCTGCTACATGAAATTCCGATCAGGAGAATCCAGAAGTCATGGAGACACCTCGCCCAGAAGATTTGCCATAGGATTTGTGTAGAGGAGGTCTAGGGTTGGGGGTTGGGTTGGGGCAGTCCAAACTTTGGATGCAAGGGCGGAGCCCATCAAAATTGGCGGTAAGTTAGTTGGTGAGATATGAAGATACCATCATGCCCAACAAAACACATTCATTTATTTGGGCTGGCTAAACCCGTTAACAGTGGGAAAGGAATTATCACTATTCTACTGAGGGACCTTTATTATCCTTTATTAATCTTCATTTATCCATTGGTTGAAAGCATGGCCGGGGTTTGTACAACCTGGCAGCACGTTCGAAAGTGGAAAATCCACTGTTACAGTGTTTCGGCAGGACCAAAGTTACCATATTTTTGCGTATTCTAATGTGCCTACACACACACTCATATGTGTACTTGAACCGCTTGAACTAATCAATTCAAGTTTTATATATGTTGCTAGTTGAGAATCGCCTGGGTTGGAAATCACCTCCTTTGCAATGTGAAAATTGATAACTATCCACGTTTTGGTGCGTTGCCACAGGAAGCCTGTCCACCATACATTGAAAAAATGCCATGGTGAGAAGCTTCACAAATGACATGTACTGTAAGCTCCTCTTGAAATTTCGATGCTGATGGATACAGACTAGACCTGACTGAGACCCGTCCTTTTCCTAATGCTAACTTTTTGGCATTTGTTGAGGTCACCATGGCACACTCAACATGAGCTTTTCTTTTGGTAGGTTGTCCCTTTGTAGAGAGCACCAGAAGTTGTGAGAAGCTGGCAGAGATTGCGTGTGGAAATCATTCTTTGGAAAGGGAAGCCCTCAGAGAACAGTCTTAACTTTACAGTCGAGTCAGTATCATTTTTGTAGAAGCGACATGTTCCCAAATTGTGTTGGGGCTGTTTTTTTAAATGGAATCCTCACAGGAAAAGCTTGCAACATTCACGAAACGTTGCCTTTCCATGCCTGGAGTGCTAAATCCAGCCTCCAACGGATGTGTCACCTGTCCATTCGTCTCACGAATGGAGTTGCTGACGTCGCAATGGATGTACTGGGGAAATTTTGGGCAGTCAAATCTACATATAGTTTGACAATGCCTGGTAGCTGGCATTTACCGTGATGACATGATCTTTGATGAGGGGTGTATATACATAGCATGTAGCTTATTTTTGTGATTTTTGTGTAGATGTCAGTGATTATATAATGTTTTTTATTACATATTCATTTAATTTATATGTGGATATATTGTGATGCGACTTTTTACATAGAGAGGACGCATCCAACGCATAGGAATGAAGAGGATCTTCAAAACTCTGCAGCACTGCAAAATTGATACCCTGTTGTCACCTTGGAACATCCCTTTGCCATGTACCAAATTGAGTCCATAACCCACCCTATACTTGAAGTACTATCAATGTGGCAGGTTGCTAGGGGCTTCATGGCAATCGGAAATTTCACCTGATTTTTGGCACACCTCACTAAGTACCAAGTACCACATGTTCTGCCCTAGCGACTCCTTCGACAAACTGGACCATAAAGTTCACAGGCAAAGAACTCCAAGTTGGTGCCACAGCAACTCCCGAATTTTGGACGTTTCACCGCCCAAAGAGAAAAAAACACTTTCGCCAATGGGCACTGCAGAAAACAATGACCTTTCCAATGCCGGGCATCTGACGAGTTTCTGTGCAGTGAAGCTGAAAGTAGCTGCAGGCCACTGGATATGCTACCAGAATGTTGTGGTTCAGAGTTTTGCAGCCGAGACATAAATTGCACAATACATTTCAATAAACTAATCAAGACTAATCTGACACCAAGCATTTTGTGCATTTAATCCTCTCCTTGGAAGTGTTGTGAATCTTTGGAGGGTCATCCTGGGATTTATGTAGATGTACTGCCAGTTAGAAACGGCGAAGCTCAAAACCAACAGTGGCTTCGATTCTCCGCCTCCCTCTCAACAAGTTTTGATAGTCGACTAAGGTTGACCCGCTTGACACGAACCACCTCTAGAAAACCAAACCTTTGACTGTAGAAGATGCGATGAGACTTTGCAGATTCATCTCGCTTTGACTCAAGAAGTTCATAAATTCTGATGTGCGAAAAGAAACCTTTGCATGGCATAGAGATCCAGAGGCCAATGAAACTGCCCAAGACCTTTGACTTTTGCAGACCTCCCAAGACTATCATGCAAATCTCAGCATTTCCTGAAAATGGAATCAGTATAGAATCAATCAGCCATCTATTGAGGAAGAGATGCATAAAATATCAGCAGAAAATATCAGCAGTATCCATGCCACCTGGGCATCCTTACGCTATGGCCACCCTGTCGCCATGGGCGACTCGCCACCGTCGGAACCAGAGGCACCTGCTGAGACGGGACCTGAAATTTCTGAGGCCACCGAGCGGCCGCAGCTGCTGCGAAAGGTGGCGCAGTTGACCAAAGTGGTGATGCATTTGACGGCCAAAAACACGCAGAGCGAGGAGCAATATGAAGAGATGGAAAAGGAGTTGGAGGAGGAAGTGAGCCTTGGCCTTGGCCTTTTCGAAGTGCATGGTTTTTGCAACAAAGAAAAAAAGAGGGTAAGTGTGTTTCCTGGGAGGGGAGGGATGCTGTTTTTCAATATTGGGACAGAGATTGCTTTTCAAGTTTGGTATATATAGTTCTGTAGTGTAGCATTCGAACCTGCATTATGTAATTTTCCCGCCTATAGATGAAGGAGTGAGTGTCCAAAATGTAAACGCCTCAAAATAGATACATATCCTCCGAAACTTTTGTGCCAAGATCCCAATCGAATACCTATCAAACACTTGAACAGCAAAAATCCTCACACCTCACAACTTGAGGACGGCCGTGGTGGAAAAAGCACTGGGCTGCGTGCAGGATGCCACGCTGAAGTTTGAGGTCTTGGCGGAGAAGACACGTCGCTCTGCATTGGATGCGTCCGATGGAGAGGTGAAGGAAAATAGAGGAACACTTCATGACACCTTCAACACCTTCCACAATCTAACAAGAAGCAATGATGATGATGATGATGATGATGATGATGATGATGATGATGATGATGAATGATCATGAGGACTGGATTCCTGGAAATGTTGGTACTTTAGGGGTCCAAAGGATGTTGAGATGCACCGATGAATATGTAGTTTTTAGGGATGACTTATGTGGAAGACATGATATTTGGGGGTGGTTTTTGTAGGACAAGAGAAAGAAATGCAGGGCATATCAGCAGACATTCAGAATTTGCTTGGCAGTGGAACTAATTGATGACGAATACACATCTGCAAATTAGTAGGCCTATCTGTGCCTGCTTGGATGGATTACGATTGTTCTTTCTTTACCTTCGAAAACTGTGTGCAATCTTGAAATCATACCGTGCAAACATGACATAGTTGTAGGTTGGAATTATGTGTGCATTCTTACCATGAATTCCTTCGTTTATTATTCATGATATTTATTTAACCTATCTACTTTATTTCACCAATAAATCGAGTCTAGAGGTTAGTGTTAGTAGCTTTTATCCCACTTTGGCTTGTTTCAAAGCAACCTAGGCAGGGTTATTTTGAAGTTCCCTGGGGGCAACGCGTCTTAAATTTGGCTTGGAAAAAAATCCAAGGTTTGCCGGAGAATGCGGAGCGTTTGGAACAGCTCTTCGGTCAGCAACGCCGTGACCTTGCCATCGAGCTGCAGCAGTTGAAGGAAGAAGCCTTGGCTCAGAAGGCGGTGGTGGTGGAAAAGGCCGATGTGGATCTTACGGTTCCTTGGTTAATGAAGTTGAAATTTAGGAATCTTAAGATTCCTTTTGTTCATTGAAAGAATTTTGGGTGATTTTGTCAAAGATGTCAAAGGTTGAGGTATCAATTATTAACCTGGGTATTTAGTTTGCATGCTTTTTATGTTTAAACGGACCAATATACATGTGCACGTGCGCGGCAGAAGAGTGAATGAAGTGAATTCAGTGATGCCAGTCTCAAGAGCTATTGATCAGGTTTTGTTTCGTTTCCGTTCCGGGGAAGGCATTACTTAACATGTCCAACAGGCTTTTGTGTGTGCCTACAATACAGAGGTCACAATCCAGAAGGTCCAGGATGTGTCTCAGAAAATGCGGGAAAGCTTGGAGAATTATCGTCAAACCCTCAAGCGTCTCTTGGTTTGGTTTGGCTTGGAGGGTGGGAGGACAGGTTTGGGTTGCTTGTTTGTCAAATGCTGTTTGCTTTCAGTATTTTTCAGTCAGAACTGCACTAAGTCGACAATATATATACATTTGACCAAAAGGGACATCACCGAAATGACCACATGGGAACTACCATTTGGATACTGTAGGTTGAGGCTCTCATGTATAGGGAGTGCGGTTGTATTCCCATGGCGCAGAGGCAAGGTGAACATTCCACCTCGTGGATGGACAAACAATTGCCGTATGATACTTTCCTTCCAAGGGATCCATCTTAGGTCGAGCACAAGAAATGGAGCAGCGCAATGAGGAGCTCGGGCCCATGCTTCGACACAAGACATGCTTCGCATATGTGGATGTGTCGATCTGCTTTATAAAAAACAACTGCCGCAAGTGATTCTTATCAAATTCTTTGTTATTCGATGTCATCCATATTTGCAACATTTCCGGTTTGATTTCCTGGAAATCTCCGCCTCTCATGCCACTCCTCCTTTTTGGTAGGTCCTAAGTTGGAGATTTCACTGAGTTTTTGGCCTTGCCAGATTTGCTAGGAATAACGTGACAAAAGGCGTGTCAATTGACCCAGGAGTCCATGAACTCCAAGCTATGAATGATTCAGATTCCAAAAAAGGAATGACCAAAGCATGTCAAAGGCATCCCATCCACCTTTGGGTTTTTCCTTGTTCAGATTCCCCCATCTTCGTTGATCATACATCATCAAGTCCCAGGTCATTCAGATGCAGATTACAACTAATTAAGGGACAAGTTGGCACCATTTTCGCACTCTACCCCCATCTTCAAGCCTTGATCCTAAGGAAAACATATTTCAGGCAACCAAACTTTAGACCCAAATTTCCCGATTCCCTTCCCGACCTGTTCCCCCAGGAGCTACGTCAAGACCGGCAAGTGGAGCTACAGGCGGTGGCCGGTGACTTCGACCGTCGCCTCGAAGAGCTGAGAGGATCCTTACGTCGTGAGGCAGAACATGCCCGTTGCTGGGAAGCAGGGAGAAGGGGGTGAGGTTCAGGAGAGAAATGGAAAAAAATGCATTAGATAGCTTAAAGAGTGTTGGGGAGGGTGGGAGGGTTGGATGTGCTAGTTTTTTTGGTTGGGCGGCTTGGATGTGAAAGTAGAAGCGTGGAAAGGATATTTTCCAAGGATTGATGGCTTCCAGACGTGCAAGACAGCACGGTGCAGTGATGGATCGGGAAGTAGATCTTCAGATTCCTATCCGTGCAGATATCAATAAAAGTTGTTAGGATGTTCTCACTTGGACTTGCGCCCTGAAACCATCCACTTTCCCACTGCGGCCTAAGGCCAGTCTACGGAGAATGCCATGCTTCATATGCGGCGGATGCACGAGGCTATTTTTTTGGGGTAGCGCATGTGGAATCGGCAGGAACCGGCTGATGCTCATTATCCCTGGTAAGTTGGTGAAAAGTCCTGAAAGTCGTTGTGATGGGAGTGGGCATTGAATCAACCCCTCCTGAACGATGATTGTGAATATTGCAACTACTTGCGCTGGAGGTAAATATTACTGTATTAGAAAAATTGGAAGCAATTCTTAAATCAGCTCGAGGTGCCTGATATAAGCTTCACGCTTGGCTCCCAGTTGTTTTTTCTTCTCTCTCTGTTTGAGCTGTCAGGGACAGATATTGTATCATCATGTGTAACTCTCCACTTCTACTAGGTGGGAACACACACACACACTAAGATCATGGATAGTTCCTCCGAGCCACGCTCCAAACTCTAAAAGACATGCTAAAGATTGCCCCCTAAAGTTAAACCATATTTTTTAGAATCGTTTATATAAGGCATTTTTAGATAATTTTTAGTGTAAATCCAAAATGCGCATGGTGATTCAATCTTTTTTGCCCCCCTGAACGTTGATCCTTGATCCTTCGAGGCGGAGACCAGCTCCCAACAAATGGCTGCATTGCAACGACGCCACGAGCGCATGCAGAACCTGGAGCATAGCTTCGCGGAGGAGCGGCGGATGCGGGAGCAGCAGGCCAGTAGCGCTGAAATGGAGCTGATGCAACAGCGGATACTTGTTGAACAAAGGAAGGTAGGAGAGCCCTTGCAGATGGATGCCGTTGATTGATAAATTGTTGGAATGGGAAAATGATGAGGTGATGGGAGAAAATGGGAAGTGTTTTGGAATTTTAGAACATAGGCAGGGTGAGTCCCGTGATGGTCTGCCAAAGTTGAGAAGACTTCAAGTTGTTTGCATTCCTTTTTTTTGCGGGGGGGGACAGTCTCCAAATCATCCCAGCGCATTCCATCTCACTTTTCTCGGTCCCACATCAAGATCCAACAAGGAAGGACTTGCTGGACTTCAAAACCTCCTTCACCCTAGTGGATCAGCAGGTGGATGTCATGAGAGGCTGCCGGGAGCTTTGGGGAGGGACCAGAACTCGTGATACCTTTTGTATCGTAGGCGCACTGGAGTGCAATGACCTGAATCAGTGAATCAGGGATACTTGCAGTATCACTGAGCGTGGATTCCAGGATGATCAGAAGTATGATCTAACTAGTTCCGTGGCTTTTGACTGCTGTTGAACTTCCTTGGTCCAAAGAGATTCACCGTAAACAGGTGCATGGAACTTGGAACCTCTATGATTATCCCTAAAAAGATCTTGAAAAGATGAAAATGACTCAAAATATCATGTTTCACGTCATTTTGTCCCTTGGTTTTAGCATGTTTTAACGAGGTGTCAAGTGTCATGTAAGCCGTAAGCTCCCGTCACGAGGCACCCTGGAGGAGATGCGCCTCCGCACGGAGCGGGCGGTGTTGGATGCAGAGCATGCAAGGGCAGAGGCGGCCTTGGCGGAAGGTGAAGTGGCGGCCTTGGCCAAGGAGATTGCATTGTTGGAGGTGCATTTTGCCAGGAATTTGTCTTCACCATGCCGTTTGTTGAAGCAACTGCTAGATGTTGGTCGTTTTGGTGTTGTTCATTGTTATTGTTTTGTCTTGCGACAGCGGTGTTATGTTTGTTCAGCTGGAGTTTTTGTTTCTATTATAGTAATACTCGGATTTGGTTTGTGATGTATTTGTCGACTGATTGGCTTATAGGCTCAATTAGATATACAGTATCCACGAGGTGATGATGATGAGGAGTAGGATGTACTGTGGGCTGTTTATTCTGGGGAATGATACTTGTTACAGGGCTATGAAGCTTAAGGTTTGGGGGTGGGTGCGGGCGCTGGCCATGACTACCATTAGACTAGGACCACATGCCGGCGGTGTCGGTCCAAAGTGCTTGGTTACGTTTGGTCATTTGTTGCAGTGATGTGATTGCTCCAGTTTTATCATTCCCGATCGCTCGCGGAGTGATGAAATTTCAGTACGGGAAAAATAGACCCAGTCCAACAAAAATATATCCTGCGATTTATAGTAGCTCTACCCTGATGTATGAGTGACATAGCGTCGCGTAGTGTTCCATCAGGTGCGCCAACGCTCTGCCGGCATGGCACCGGGCACCGTGGCAGTGCCACCAAAGCCGCCGCGACATGCAGCAGCCGTCGCGGCGGCTGGGTCGGGCGGTAGCGCTCTGACGGAGGAGTTGAGGGAAGTTATCACTAACACCAAACAAGTTGAACATGAAACTCGGCATGGATGATTGAGGGGTAGAAAATTGATACATGATGATACATGTGGAGGTCATGACATGATTTATTTGGTGGGGTGGTTCTTTCTAAAAGTGGGGTGGACCAGCCATTTTTTTGAAAATAAAATAGTTGTGCATCATATCATATCATATCATATCAAATCATATCAAAATTATGTGTTTCTGTGTATGCACCTGGTCTGTTTTGCTTGTAGTTATTCTTTTCAGATGTGCATTGCATAACATTGCTACTTGACAGCATTTATATGATTAAATATGATTGAATACTATGTCAGTCAAACCATGTTTTTTTGTTTTTGTGCACTGCCGGGCTCAGATAGATCCATCCATCGATTGTATGATTACAATGCCAACAACAAATATTCTCACTTAAAGTCCGGAACTGCCATTTCCTTGTTTGATTCATGTTTTCCACTGTCCAGTCGCCTTGGGAAAAACCATAGATGGCACCAGCCCTAAGGAACTGGCTGCCGCAGAGGCACGCCTTGGTGACCTCGAAGATGAGCTGGCGGAGCGGGACAAGACAGTGCCTTGGGATCTTCAGATTATGGGGTCTCTGAATATAGGCATGAGGCATCATTATTCATGATAGATGCGTTGTTTGTTTTTTTTGGCAAATATCAATCAACATTCTTGGAAGTTAATCTTGGATAATTAGTAACTTGGCAACAAATGGAATTAGTTTTGAAGTTTTTTCACTCTCATTCGTTGAAATGTTGGAAACCCGGAGAAAAACCGTATGATTTGGGTCACAACATGAAGGGCTTCAGTCCCAGCAGCAGGTGGAGATCTTGGAAGTGGAAACGGAAGAGGAACGCCTTCGAACGCATCGCCTCCAAACACGCATCGTGCAACTCAGCGGAGCCACCTGAAGAATGGGTTGGTTTCAGCCACCTGGTGGTACATGCTGGTGCCTTCCAAAATGTCAAAAGTGGATGATTGCCAGTTTCGAATTCACACAAATCAACCAGTTGCATGGTAGAACAAATGTAGAACAGTTGGCACTCCGGTGGTGGAAAGTCGCCGCCGGCAGCTGTCGTTTCACAGCTGCTCAGAGTTCGCCTTTTGTGAGTTGAGTAGCTCGACAAAGATGAGAAAATCAACTGGCAGCATTTCCTGGAAGGTGTCGTTGTTTTTTTTTGTTTGTGTGTCAAAATACCCTTGAAGATTACGTTCAGCCCGTATTTTTCTGTGCATTCCTGATCCTTGTACCTGACTGACTTCACGCAAATCCTTGTCAAAGTTGTTTTGGGAGCCAGTAACTTTGAGTATTCATTCACCTGTCCATCAAACAGATCAAGCATCCTCAAACCATCTCAAACCCATCCTCCAGTAAAGATCATTGATCCAATGATACATTTCCATCTGTATTTTCCAGGCAGATTTGGTAGTTGATTATCTACTGTAGATATTGTAGCTGATACTACTGCTTGCTGCTGTTACACAGTGAAAGAAGATCCCAAGTTCCTCACATGCAGACAGACATCCAACACTTAAACGACCTTGGAAAAACAACCTCGAGGACTGCGACTGGGTGACATACCCTGGCTGGCGCATGGTGACGTTGACTCCTTAGTGTTGTACAGTTATAGAGAGGATCGTCAGTGTGAAGTTGGATTTGGACTCTCATGAGACATGGCCTCAGACATATATAGGTTTTATACATGTGGCAGCTGAATTGGACAATTTGCACTTGTTGATGCATGTGGCACCATCTGCAAAACAACAACCATTCTCCCAGAAACCGGAATGCTCAGAAATTGTCCCAACGTTTTCAAGATTTTTGGCCTTTGGGAAAGAAGTGATTGAAAATTCGAGGCCTGAAGGAAACTTTGATTTTGAAGTAGGTCCGTGCCCTGGTCGCCAACACGATGGCAAGCTTGAGAGATGGCGGCTTGCGACGTTTAATTGAACAGATTCTTTCTACTTCCTTGTATTTATGATGCTGTTTGTAATTTTTAATTTCTTTTGCGCACTTTGGATACTTGAATGAAACTTGATATCATTTGGCTAGACTCGGCCAAGCATGTTGGTGATACTGGGTGAGTGAATGGCTGCAACCCGTTACCCATCAACCATAAATCCTGCGGTTTTGTCACAACAGAACCTGTGAATCTGACAGCTCCCTGCAGTGTCACATGACCTCTCAGACTTCAACAGTACTCCCGTGCTAAGAAACGTCTAAAGTCTAAAGAGTCTCGACCTTAAAGTTCAGTGAATATCATTGAATATCATGTATATAATCTGTATATATCTTCAGGGCTGTCCTGATGTAAAGGATTTTGGAATGAAGCCCAGGTTTTAGCAGAAACTCCAAGGTTTCCCTAAGGAGAGCCCGGGAAACCGAGGCAACGAGCAAAAATGGATGCAGATCCTCAAAGACTTCGGAGGTCCAACGGCTCCTCAGGTGCAGCGGTCGATCCAATGAATCAGGGATAGAAATGGCGAGGTGTTGGGAGAAACAGCAGTTTTCTGTGAAATTAAAGGTTTGATTTGGAGTTCAGTCCAAGTTTCAGTGAAAATGCAAGTTCAGTACCTTTGGTATTAGTATACTTCAAGTTGGATTGATGTCTTGACATTTGTTTGTGTGCTCAGCATTTTTGGCCCTGGGAATCCCGCCACAGTGTGATGGAATATGACCATGTGGGGCAAACAGCCTGATGCTCACCAGGGCTACCCAGTTTCAGCTCAATCATTCAAGATCCTGGAAAAGAATCCAACGTAAGGATGCATTGAAGAATGGCTTTGATTAATTTGTTTTCATTTCATACCTAGGTCTGAAGTACAGTAGAAATACTATCGAATGATATATGGTCATTTACTTTGTGCATGCATTCCCATTACACAGAATTGAAAAATCTATCAAACACCTTCAGCACCCTGCAGCTTCCTTACACAATTCCTTTCCGGCCCTCAACAAGTGAAGATTGAACATCTCCCCTGCCCCGCGTTGGTACGGGCCCATGGCACTGGCACCGCGCTCGGTGTCCCCAGCAGAGCCGGAGTTGCTCGGGGCAACCGCGGTACCCAGAAGAGGTGATTTGGGACGGTGAAACATGGCGAAACACGTAACCAAGCTTAACTGACTTGCTATAAAGCTGTCGTGACTCAAATTGTCTACTGGAAGTTTGCAAAACATTACTCAGCCCTCAAAGTATTCTGAAGGGAGGAGTATAGAATCATCACATATTTTCAGAATATGCCCTGATGCTCTGTTCCCCCACTGCCTCGTTTGCTTATCGCCAGGTCCCAACGGTACGGACAGTGAAGCGACCTCAGAGATCGATGAAGGGGTTGGCAACCATCTCTTCACGGTGGAGTCTGCCTCAACAGCCTCACGCTCCAGCTTCGGGCAATGGGAGGCTGGATTTGTGACAAGGGTTGGGAGAATCTGAGAAAGACGTTTGGTTTCTTTGGGAAAAACAAGACATGACAAGTGTTTACAAGTGTGACCTGAAGAAAGTATGAAATTGAGGATCCTTGAAGGAAGAATGTGACGGAAGGGTTGATACGTGTTTAATCTAGAAAAAAATGCGATGAATCACTGCGATGATACTATGATGAGCATCACTTCAGATTGAACAATGTCACAAGAAACACGAACATTGCCCTACTTGGGATTGTCAACTGTCAAGTTTTGAAGTTCTACAGCGTACAGTACCGTGATGGTGTCAGGCACAGTGTTTCGGGATTGGAGAGCAGACCTGGAACTTTAGGAAAATAAAATTGGCCTATTTGGACTATGTCCTGGTGGTGGGTGGTACGTTGAACAGATCCAAGTGATTCAATCAAATTCATCTCCTTAGATCTGTTTCAATAGCTTCCTTTAATGAGTTCTGCGCATGTATGGCACAGTCTTTTTATTTCGCCACTTTCAATTCAATGGACTTCCCTTATGTTGTCATCCACATGCCCTCCGCAGGAAGCGCGGCGGCAAGAACTCATGGATCAAGGCTACAGCGCCGCGCAGATTGATGCGATTTTTGTACGTCAGCATCGTCAGGAAGTCATGGCGGAAGTGTGTCGACATTGGTTCCCTAAAAAGAAGTGGGAGGAAGATGGGAAATGGGTGATCATTTGGAAGATTTTTTGAACCACATGTCACATCCATTTCATTTGGTGTTCATGTTTTTTGAAAAGTACAAAAGTACCATAACGACATGTTTTTTTGGAAAAGTAACATGCCGTTGTTGTATAAGTATCCCTTGTTGGCATGTTCACCAAGAAGTTTTGATGAACCGTTGCTTCTGACCTTGGCAATTCAGTGGGCTGGTGTTTGAAATGATCTCAAACCTAGACATGGAGGGATGGGACTTGATGCTACGGAGCATTCAAAGCGCAAAGCTGGAGCACTTGACGCTCAGGTTCTTGCTGTTTGGCATAAGTAGCTTCATCTTGGGCATGTTGACCATTGTCACTTGGGCCAAGATTTCATAAGAAACCATCTCAGCTCATTGTAGGAGATGTAGAAGGGTAGTGGAAGGTCTATTAAGATGATTCTCCATGGTAGTCCCATCTACTGGGATGGTGGTTTGGAAGGGGATTGTTCCACAATGTGTTTTAGGAGGGGCTTACGGGTTGCCAGACACATGCCAACCTTTGTACCTTCTGTCAGCATTCAATCGAATCTAATCATCCTGTAATAGATTGCCACGGCCTTCAAGAACGCTTCCTGATTCTGGACTGTACGTGTTGTTTTTATCATTGCGTTTTCTTTAACACGGAAAAGGGAGACTTTCATGTTTGATACTTCCCAGTTCTAACTTTCCAGGTGATGTTGGTGTGGCTATGCTTCGTTTGGTCAAAGGCCTATTTACGAGGCTTTGAAGCCTGCGATACGGCCCTCACGGTGTGGGGCTACGTGCTCTACAGCGCCATGATTTTGAATTTTGCCAAGTCCACCAGCTGTGGACAGAGAGCCATTGGCGCCATGTGTTGGTGGGATCCTGATCCGGCCTTTCCAGGGCGAGCACCATTGCGGGTGAAGATTCTGCAACATGTCTGAATGTCGTACTTTTGGTTGAATGGAATCGGGACTCCTTTTTAGCTATAGTTTGTTAGAATAATCTACAGACAAGTATGTAACAAGAGATTCTAATGTCAACTTATGTGACCTGGGTATCACTTGCACTTTCAGAATCAGCCAGCCGAGCATGCCGAGCCAGCTGTACGCTCAGGAATCTGTTGCTGCCTATGTTCATGTTCAGTTGGAATGCCATAGGCATTCACTGGGCCAGGCTGTCAAAGGCTCCGCAGGTGGAAATGCTGGTGTGTCAAGAGGAAGCTCAAGGCGTCATCGATGCTATCATGGCCTTTGCCATCGTAAACATTGCTCTTACAGTGACTTTGCTTGTAGGAACCCGTGGAGAACAAGACCTGGTTGGTTGTATCCCCCATGTTGCTCCAAAATAAAATCTGGTGGGTTAGCCCCTTAAAAAAATGAAAAAAACCGTTGTTTATTCATTTTAAAAAGATAAAGATAAAACAAGCTTGGCCCCCCAGAGCTTGTGGAAAAAGCTTAGGCCCCAATAATTATCTCAGAATTGATGGGGGTGCTCCACAATTCCTTAGACATGACATCGGATATCCGGCTCACCCAAAAAAAAAGCCGTGCCCTGTCCTTGGAGACTGGGCAGACAGGTCAAGATTGTGCACAGGACACCACCATCCATTCACCATGCAGGACCTTCCACCACTTTCCCATGCCACAGAACCTCCCAAGTGAATCCACATGAGGTCTTCATGTTCCTGAACATCATGGGTTTGGCCTACTTTTTCCGCGTGCTGTTACGCATGGGTTTAGTCCAATCGGCCAAGGCGGCACCCGAGGGTTCCTTGGAACGGAGCACGGAGCAGGTCACGGCGCAACAAGCGTTGGAAGCAGAATGCGAGTCGTGCCCCATTTGTTTGGAAGAATTTCGGGAAGATGATACGAGTGACACTTGGTGTTGATTTCATGGGGAAAGAATGGCTTGATATGATGCGGTCAGTTGGAATGATAGCTGTCATTCGTTGTCATGTTTGGTTGTTACAATCACTAGACAAAGAACATTCAAATGCAAAGATGGTTACGACATGTTACGACCCAGTGCACACAGAAACAAAGCCAACAAGCAGAAGATGTCCTGCTTATCTGAATGTGCATAAAAGATTTCAAATTATTTGATCATGAAATTGAACAAACAACTGCACCGGACCGTATTGTAGTCCTTGTATCATCCTGAATTACGTTAAACGCCTTTTTTCTTTGACATGTTATATACCCCATTCCCAATCAGTTCCCTGAGGACATTCTTAGAACCGTGCAATGTCATCACTATTTCCATCGACCTTGCCTCAAAGATTGGCTTCACGTGAATCGCGATTGTCCTCTGTGTCGTGAAGATTTGGCTAAGCCACCTCCCACAGAGGCCAAGGAAGAGCTAAGGTCGGAAGTTTTTGAGGAGCCACCGGTGCTTCCAGTTTAGGGATTTTATGTTCAGGTCGAATGGCTTTGAGTTTGGGTGGTAGAAGCATGAGATGAGTGTTTGGTTGAAGCTGTTGAGTGGATTTTTACCATAATTAAAAGACATGTTGTCAAAAGTCTGGGTTGATGTCTAGCATCGGGCTTTATGTATGTAGTTTAAAGTCACTTTAAAGTATGCTATCCATGATTCTTGTTTTTTTGGATGTGTTTCCTATGGTTTGAAGTATGAGCTTCTGCCAGCCACATCACGTGCGCTGTGAGGTGAGGGCCGAACAGTGTGCCATTCACCCTTCCACCCTAAGCAAAGTTCAGCTAAGAAACAACAACTTTGATGTTGAGAATCGTAGATGAAATGTGTTTTGGTTCGTATAAGTGTTCAACAGATTTCAAGATTTGAACAGATCCGACATGTTTGATCAAATTCGAGCGTAAGAAGCTCAAGAATGACTCCCGCTGAATCCGGTGGGAGTGGATGAGAATTGACATGCGCTGGCCCATTCTTGCCGCGTTCGAAAGCAGTTCAACTGACTACGTGGGCAGATCATCTGAGATGAAATGATCACAATTCGTTTCGGCTGACGAGGCGATTCTCTGATTGCCTCTAAAAGCCCAAAGCTTTGGTCGATCATGATATGCTGCCATGGAATGTTCGGCGGAGCCGACCATCAAAAAGGAGGTTGCGACAGTCATTGTGGGGTTGATTCTTTGGGTGGCTGTGTTGGTTCATGAGGTGTTGCAGGTTCAGAAGTGAGGTTTGTATTGGGGCTGTGCTGGATTGTGCTGATTCCAGTTCCATGCGAATGTGGCGTTTTGTATCCAAACTCCGCTGGCAGGAATGGCAAAGGTTGCTGGATTTGGCCAAGCCTTTGGGAGAAATCTCGAAGGCCAATGGGGCAAACAAGGGACTGGACCTGGGCGGTCTTTAGAGTGTTATCGTCATTGTCTTCATCATTTTCGTTCATCATCATATGATTGTTAATTTGTATATTCTCTTTGTCATCTTCATTTTATTCTTTTTCATTATCAGATCTGGATTTACATTGGAGGATGTTCAAAGAGAAGAACGGTTTAGCTTGACTCACTGACATTTCCATGTCATCCCCTGTCTTCACCATGGTTGCTGATCATTGATACGTGTAGGTACTGCATGTATTCATCATCAAGATGTTTGGAAACTCGGTATATATAATAAGACTGTATCTATATCATACAATTTCATGCATTACCTTTGTTTAACGCAACAGATGGGGAAACCGTGACAAAATCCTTTTGAAATCCTTTAAGCCATTGGCCTTTATCGGCCTTTCGGTTTTCTGGATTGAATGAGTTGCAATTGGTTCAGATGAAAAACATCATACTCTGCATCGCTCTTCAAACAATTAAGTCTATAAGTCTAAGTGCACAAATGAAAACAATCAGCATGAGGTTGTAACCTTTCTGCTCTAGAGTCTCTGACTTGGTTGATGTCAGGGAGTGCCCGCTGCTGCTTTACGTGGTGATCTTGGTGCTGTACATAGCTCAGAGTGCTGAGGAGTGATGGTAGCGTTGTGCTTGGACGGTGCAAGACGTAGGTAGCATTCCTGGGTGTTTGCCAAGATTGACTACAAAATTGTGCCTTCATGGGCAGAATTGCCAAGATTGAAACGCAGATATATTCTCCAGCGCCCAGTACAAGGAAGCACATGTATATATTTAATTATATTTATTTGTATTACAGTATATGCGTTATATGCATAATACAGTTCTACATTGGCCAAATTTCTCACATCAAAGTAGAGGCCTTAACGAACCGTCCTTTCACAGCGATTTGCCAAGGTCCAGACGTGTGGGATCTTAACTTATGGCACAGGGTTGGGTGATGGATGCTGTCCTTTTGGATGAGCAATGCATGTAGTTGGCCATTCAAATGCTTACCATGACCTGATCATCACTTTTATACTGTTGTTTCTGGAAGCTAAAGTATGTTTTGGTTGGACGTACAAGTTCAGATATTCAGATTTGATCAAAACTGTGATTTTGGTTGCAAAGAAACATGCTAAGAAGAAGCTGATGTTGAGTGATGTATTTGCATCATGCACGAATATTGGATATGCTGGCCGTAAGGATTGACATGGCAGATCTCACCATACATCTTTTTGCCGTTTGCCTCATCCATCCATTGTCTCCATTGCTATTGGCCTCAGGCTGCAGAGATATTTTTCTCGGCTTCCACCACTGCTGCTGAACGGTTTGAAATTCCAGGTGCCCAGGGCAGCGCGGAGCATAGTTTGGTGCGATGGATTGTGATTATGAAGAATTGGTGGGATTCTAGAACCTTCCCTGGAATGTTCTCAAAGTCAATGCTTGCCATAATCAGCCAGATTTCTACGCGATAGCCAGTGAAAGTTGTGTTTGCGAAACATCCTCAAACCTCAAAATGCAAGTCATGTGACATATTATATGACATTTTATACATATCATTTCACTTCAACCTGTTTTTCCCCACTCAAAGTCTTCAAGAACTTGATAGGAAACAAAGACATGGCTCAGTCGCTGTTTGGCGTCGAGGCTCCCTTCAGTGACCTCTTATCCGAAGCAGGTGGGGACTCCAGGAGCTTCAAATGGTTCACGGGATGTTCAGAGACAAGGAATTCAATTTGTAGGGCCTCCTTTGTCCAGCAGAGTGACCAGTTCGAGCAGTAGATGAGGAACAGGTCTCAAACGATGGGAGGTGGCTACAGATCATGGAAAAATCATGAAAATACATTTGAAAAAACCACCCTCCAATAATTTGGCTGGTGAAGTGTTGCCTTTTTTGGGCTTTGTACCAGTTCCATATCATCACTCCAATGTGACCCTTACCAAGTTGTTTGGGGGGAAGGGGAGATTCGTGGAAGAATCTGGCGACGTTGAGGTGTGCAAGATCGATTTCTAAAGAAATGGCTGGACTATTTGTGCTTCGTCTTGCAGGCCAGAGAGCCCTATTGGTTGGCATGTCAAGATGGTGCAAACAAGGGAAGCCTAAAGTAGAACCGTCTTCCAATCAGCAAAATCTTCAACCGCTACATGAACTTGGTTAGCAACATAGAATTCAATGATATTAACGAGAGATACAACTTATAACTTATTATAACCATTGTAAGCAAGCATGTATTGCCTGTTTCAATCTGTTTGATTTGCTTTGTTCATCTATCTATTTTGAATTTCAGCTGCATGCTGTTTCATCAAGAGGCCCTACCAGCCGATGGGCATCCCTCAGCACCGGTGGCCTATATGATGTCGGACATGTATACGCGAGGAAGCCCACGGCCAAGGGGGGTTGTCAGGTAGGAACTCTCCCAGACACCATGGAGTGTTGGACAACATGGACATGGAACATCTTGCAAATCATGGTACTGGTATATCACGATGAAGGACGTGTTGTACACATTAGGCTCAGTCTTGATGCTCATGAGTTGATGAGTCACTTCTGGATAAAGCATATAAAAGAGCTAGCTGCTAGCTGCGATCATTTTCGATCATTTGCAGCATTGTTTTCCATACGTTTTCAACCGGTGCCACTTACAACACATCAAAAAGACATAAAAAGACGATGCACCTGGGATTGAAACTGTGACATGAATCCACACAGGTTCTGCCAATATTAATGCTAAATGTTGGGAATTTGAGATCCTGGTAGTCGAGATGAATCTTGTTGCGAAAGCTGAGATCTGGTGCAGTGTTGGATTATCCCAAGGGTGGCATGGGGGTGCGGCACTGAGAGTCGGTTGCTGTTTTTTAAGAAGGTTTTTGCAATAATTTTTGGAAGCTGAAAGATGCTGCTCGAATTGTTTATCAGAATTTATCGATCATACATACCCTTGATAGATATGTACTATTTTGTCCAATCAATGCAATCAATGCCCCAGCAGTTGTAGCATGTTTCAAACAGGGAGGAACAGTACTATGGACCGATTCTTTCCCCAACAGGCAGAGATTTTATGCCACTCAGCCCATTAGGCCTTGATCGATGCAATGGTACGTGGCCTTGAAAAACACGGAGGTGTTCTGCGTACCTCGGTCGCGGATCAAAGATGAAAGTTTTTTTTTATAGAAGTAGAGTGCTGAATATCCAACTGTTTGGGGATCTTCAGTGCAGTTTCTTTAGAGTTTTGTCACTCATTTCTATTGCGGGGGAATGGAATTATAGTGAATTACACTAGTTAGTTGCGGGGGGTCACCCTTCATGCTTTGGGAATAAGGACGCTTTTGGATGATGAATAACACAAAGTACCTCCCTTGGAGAACCAAAGATACCATTCTTGGAAACAGCTGGTGTAGAGTAGATGAGTCAATTACCACCTGCCCTTGAAAGGTGGTGCTGGGAAGAAGGCAATGTTTCATTCACCAACCCAAACCGATTAGGACCAGTCATGTTGAGCCTTGGACGTTAGCCGGCTTTTCTGCAGGGAAACTCTAAGCAACTCTAAGGTTACAAGGCTCACGTGGATCAGATCTTGGTTTCAGAGGGTCAGGCGTGGCGTGGCGACCAGGTTTTAGCCCAAGTATTTTGATCTCACGGGTATGCCTTGGGTGTGTGGACATATGCACGCGGCCTCAAAGCACTTGATACCCAAAGATCCATTATTAATTATTTTTTGTTGGGAATTTTCGGTGGTGTTTCAGTTGGACGCTTGTCCACTTTCGACGGACATTGGCATGGCAGTGACGGTTTCTCATGTAATATCATGGCCATACAATACTGGTACAGCTCAAAAATCAAAAATAAATATGAAGCAAAAGTGACAACATTACATTACATTGATGGTGTACTTATAAAGAAAAGGAGCCGTGTAAGATGTGTAAGACAGTTTTGCATTGGGTATTTGAACACATCTCGCAACATGTCCTTTCAGGAAGTGTTTCAAGAATCTTTGCCAGACATTTGCTAGAAGTCTAATTTTTTTGAAGGAATCATTCCATGCATATAGATTGTGGCTCTAAAAATGGGTGTTTCAAATCCCTACCAATGGTCTCCCTTTTGAGACACCGCGATGTCTCAGATGTTTCGGCCAGGCTCAAGGTGTTCAGTTGCAAGGCGGTGAGCAGATTTGGGCTCGCGAGGTGGGGGGAAAGATGTGAGATAGAAATGGTATTTCTGATGGATTTTGACTACCAACTCTTAGGAAAAACATGCCGGTGTTTGTTTTTTCCCCATTTTTGCATTGGATTCACCACAGATTTGGACGCACCATGCAGTGATGTTACTTTTTGAAGTTCAATGGGTGGCCCAAGCACGCTCCCAAATCATGACGCGTTCAGTGAACATGGTGCATTCAATAGTAGTTTTTGAGAGCTGTGAAGGTGTTTTTCCAAAGCCTGTGGCACATAACATGTTCCATGCCATGCTGTTTGAAAACATGACTGACATTTGTTTTCATGTGTATATGCATGCATATTGCTTAACATACGTATGGAACATAGATAGACTTAGATAGACGCGTGCGTGCCATGTAATACTTCACTGAACCCTTGAGGCCGTGGTGAGCAATGCTAGCATTTGGGATACCGAGCGGCTGCTGCCGGAGAGCCATGGTAGAGTGGCACGGCATGCTTGAACACCAAGACATTCAAGTTCACCTCGGGTAGAATTCAATTACAACAGGATATATCTAAGATACTTTCAGCATGATTTATAGATGGAATAATTGCGCAACTCTTATTATGGTGCCCATTTTTGCAGTCCAGTGGCAATTGTTAAATGTGTACCTTTGCAGTGTCCATTGTCCATCCAGGAGGGATGCCCATGGCCCAAGAGGAAACCACCAGAGACGGAGACTCAGCTGTTGAGTGAAGTTGTGCAGGTCAAAGTCCAGGACTCTAAAATTTCGGAGTAGCCATGTGTACACGTATTATGTTTGTAGGTTCATTTCTCTTGGAGGCTTCTCTCACTGTGAAAAACCAATTCTCCTGGGCCCAATGCAGTTCCTTCCTATGCAGCATTTGTGCCTTCCCCCATCACCATCGAAGAGTTTTAGATCCTTTCACTTTTGTTTGCAACACTAATTTCTCATGTCAGCAACCCACCAGTCAATATGTGACCCCATGCCAAAGCTGACACTGTTGTTTTTTTTTCAGGTGTGGCTCCTTCATGCATTTGCACCTTGGTTTGAAGGCTGAGGCGGTGGGGCACTTGAGTTGGGGGACAAGGCATACAAGGCCTGTGGAAGCATTTTTTTGCCCTCACTGTTCAGACATAGGCCAAGGTCAAGGTGATTCGATTTTTGAATGTTTTTGATGGAGTTGCAGGCTGTACCAGATGACGCGCCGCTCCATTACAGCGTTATCCGAGATTGGGAGGAGCCACGCTGTGATGGAAAACACTTAAAAGTTGTAACGCCGACGGATGCATTCACCTCTTTTTACCTGTGTTGACCGTTGACCCCACAAGCTGCTCCAGTCTAGGGATACATTAGTTCCCGCTTTTACTTTTGGGGCCCAGGACTGGAAAGACAAAACCTCTTCGGGAGTTCTCTGTGCTTTTACGTTACTAAACCTGGCATTGTGTTTTCATTATTTTCCAAGCCTTTTTGGCTCCAGAAATGTCCGGTTGGATTTTTAAATCGGCATGACAGGGTTTCCCCCACAAAAAAAAACGCTCGTCACTAGCTGTGGGGGGCCATGTGGCTTGTCAGTAGGACGCTATGTTAACCAGCATGGCATACTTCACTCAAAATGTGGGTGACTGGCCAGGCGGCCAGAGCTTCATGACTGTTACAGGTGAGGCCTTAGGCTTCCATGCTCATACCATACCTGGATACCTTGTCAGGAGCCCTTTGATGCTACCGGCAATGTAGTCATCATCAGTGTTCCAAGTGTTTGGAGAGCCCAAGCAGCCTCAAATTCGAGCGATCTCGTTGAATGACCCTGAATTTGCATCTCGAATTCACCGTGAAAATATATACATGTAAAATACAACTTTCATAAACTTTCATTGGAAATGCTGAGACTCCCGTGGTCGTGACAGACTCATACAGTACCAGACTGAATCATAGCACCAGGGCTCCCAGCTGAAACGTGACAGTTTGATAGCCAAAATTCAGTACAAACTGATGAACCCGATCAAGCCTACCCGAAAATGAGAGAAAGAGAGAGAGATAGCCAAGGTTGCTTACACAAATTTTGTTTTCAAGCCCATGGCAAAAAAAACGTTCATGACTCTGTGAATGTTTATTCATTGTCATTTATCGTATTTCATGATATTTCTATATATGTGTCAACGCTATGTTATCTCTTCCCATTCAATTCAAACATCCCTATAGGCTTATAGGCCTATAGATTGGATGCTTCCCCTTCGAGGTGGTGAATCCAAAGTTGGCACCCGCTGGGCGACACTGTCTGCCTCCCATCCTGGGGATTGAATAACTTGTCTCAAGACTCGAGGTGCATGGTCAGGATGGAGCAGGATGATTAGGTAGGTAGGTCAAGTCAAGTTATGTAAAGTTTAAGTATCAAACTCATCAAACTCCAAGGATTTGGGCGAATTGATGTAGTGACAGTGGCAGAAGGACGTTTGGTTGCGTCCAGGCTTTGCTGTCTTGCATCGATGGAAGTAGCACAGACCAAAGGGGATCGCTGGAGGCAGTACAACAACGAATCCATCAGATGTTTAGATCGTCCTATTGGAATTCTTATTGGGGGTAACTCTCCAGAAATTTGGCATATGGCCACACAGAAATCCGCTTGCTTACTTAAGTTGTGAATAATCTGGCGCACCAAATGGTTGCAGAGAGCACTGTGAATACCACAAAAAAAGTAGATGATCAATATCAATTGCTACGCCGGATTACCAGAGAGTGACGCGTTCTTGTTTGAAATCCATTCCTGTACTATTACTAGTATGGAGAAAGCCACATGTTCATATACAAGTGAACAAATAGATCCTGAATTTACATTGATTAGTTGTTTTAAGACATGCTCAGAGCAACTCTCAAGAAATTGAGTAACTCACGAAGACTTCATTCATTCAAAGAGGTCCTGGACTCTTGTTTGCCCAGAGCGAGTCAACTTGTTTTTTGCTGACGTTCCCACCCGAAGCACACGTGTGCAAACAACTGACCCAACAGCCCAAAACAAAAGGAAGGAGGGGGGTGGAACATGCGGCAATGAAATCCTTTGAACTCACCCAAAAAATCTATGAAAAAAACATGGTAAAGTTAACACTAAAGTTCAACAAAAGACCCAAGAAAAACTTGGAATCAATGAATCATCAATTTTTTAGGAATCTCGTTTTGTGTGCTTTCAAGGTCTTCATGCCTATTTGGCAGCCACAGAGCCTTTTGAGTCGGACATCTCAGGAAATGAAATCAAAAATAGATGTCCTACGGTGGTACATTTGGTTAATTTCCACTGTGAAAGATGCCTTCAAAAAATGGGAGGAACATGAGAGTTTCTCCACCTGACTCTGCAAGTAGAGCTTCACCTTGAGGATTTGGAAAGATCTCGATCGCAAGAGCCCAGAGATGGGATGCCTAGACCTGATAATCGACAGATGGTTGAACTTGGATATGGTCAATGGTCCAGAGGGTGGGCAGTGCACTTGGGGTGGTGGGATCATTGCACTTTGATATCATTAGACATTAATCACAGTTGTACTTGTATGACATAGCAGGCATATCATAGTACATTTGCATTTGCATGTAGATACAGTGCAAAGAGATCTAGGTGTACGAAACAATTTAAGTATTGTTATTTATGTAGTATATGAATTATACTCGTTAGTTTCTTTGATATATAATGATATCATCATAATTGAGAGGTGTGCGTCGATGGTTTCGTTACATGCAACACGCAGTGGATTTATGCGATTGACCGCAATTAATCTGTCCTGTGGCACATCATTTCTGATCGCTGGGCCACAACCCTATCAACCTCCTCCTGTGAACTGTTTTTTCCAGTACGGGGATCTTCCAATCAACGTCACCTCCTGATAGCTTCCTTAGCTTGACGAGGTATGCCCAGTTCAAGCGCGAGCGCGCACAGCCGCTGTTTGAGGCGGTGGAACGTGCCGTGTTCGAAAACCCAGGAAGCTCAAATAAAAATGGCCGGTGCACACTGCATGGTTTGGATCTCATTTGGATCTTTTTGGGTCAGGAGTAACAAAATTTGAACGAAAAAATCGTTCGGGTTTCCTATGTCGAAAAATGCTGATCCCAAAGACAAGGGGTTGAAGGATCAAAAGGACCCATGTCGCACGGTCCCTGAGGCCTGGAGCATGTGGCCATATTGTCCGGACTTCTCAGAGAAGGGGCTGGTAGTTAGGAAGGTTCTTACTCTCCAAGATGGTCAAATGCCACTTTTTCATGTTTTTCTTGTTTTGGTCAGAACGCTTTCGTGAAGAAGTTTGCAAGTGCTTTCGTCTCACTTTCCTTGTCGGATTCCTGGCGGCTGCAAGAATTGGAAATTGTAGAAAGCTGTGAGTCAGAAAAATTTATGTTCGACACCATGAAGGTGGACTTGTTAGTATAAATGCATATATATATATATTATATGTTATATATTATTATATTATATTATGTATTATATATATATATTGTATATACATATATCTAAAATTAAAATCACACATACAGACTGACACTGAGCGCAAAAAGGCCAAGGCAGCACGGAGGAATGACTTTACTCCAGGGCTATTGTAGATTTTGGATGATTTTGGAGGTACCGACAGTTGAGTGGTCATTTGATCATGATATCACAGTTTATTGCAAGTCAAAAACTGAAGCAAATCAATTTTGACAAGTGCAACTGCTTTTGGTGGTGTTTGGTGATAAGCAGCTGAATACTGGGATGACAAGTCTCATCTGTTTTCCATAATGCAAGACGAGAAAATAAGCAATCTTCTGTGCTTGATCCGTGGCCGGGTCACTTGATGTTTTTTACCATTCAATGCTGCTGGTGGCTGACTGGCATGGCACCACCTGGGATGTATTTCCAAGTTTCAAATGGCGCCAAGACGACGTCCAAACTGGTCATACCTAATAGCATGGAACTGCCAACGCTGAAAACCCAGGACATGGAGCTGATTGGATCTCCCCTGACGCACGCTCGCTTCAATCGCAGGTCGATTCGTGGATTCGTATGGTTGTTTTCCATACAGAGTTCAAACGAATATGTTTTGTTTCATTTTGTTTCTAGTGATGTATATTTATAAGTATGTTTCTAAAATTTGGGGCGTGCCCAGAGTGCCTCAACGGCACCTCCAAGTTTGCCAGAATTGTGTGGTCATGCGAGAAAGTTTTGGCTTGAAATAGAACTGATTGGTTGGTGGCTGGATTTTTTGATTGATTCTCGCTTGTGACTTTGTTGATTGCGTGTTGAATGAATGAGTGATCAAGTGAGTGTTGCTACCAGTTGGATCAACAGCTCCCAGTTGAGTAGATATCTCATTTTCCGACGGAGCGAAGGTTTTTGTAAACTTAATTGTTACATACAGTAATATGAAATATAATTATGTATACATGTATATTATATATAGACGTATTTGATAGCTACATTCGTGTTGTCTGATCCTGTCTGTTCCAGGTATAAAGATCAGGCGATATTACAGCATGGTTCATAGGCGTACCGACACATCATCATTTCGGGCTGTTAAAATCCGGAGTCAAAGAAACGCCCAACTGGGCTTGGGCTCAAAGTATGAAATAGAGATTCATTGCTTATAATATTTTGACACGTCCTCAAGAGGCAGGATATCTGAGATGATTAAAATAAATATAGCTTTGCCAAATGGGCATGCTGAACTTCTCACGCTTCTGCCTTCCTCCACGGTGCAAGATCTAAGAACAAC
Organism: Breviolum minutum Mf 1.05b.01; assembly: GCA_000507305.1. Taxonomy (NCBI): domain Eukaryota; class Dinophyceae; order Suessiales; family Symbiodiniaceae; genus Breviolum; species Breviolum minutum. The sequence continues at coordinate 48,901 of DF241635.1, read as the reverse complement.
GGCCCAACGAGCCTTTGGGAAAAAGTACCTTCGACTTATCACTGCCAAGAATCGAGTCTTAGTCAATTTTGAGCAAACATTAGAAGAAGCAGAGATAGAGGACGGCGAGTGCCTTACAGCTCTGGTACTTCAACCACAACTGGCAGCAACAAACGGTGCCTTTGCCTTGTGGTGTCATGGAGATAGTGCAATCGTTGCCTGGGGTAATGAAACGTATGGTGGTGACAATTCGACAGTTCAAGATCAGCTCAGGGGTGTGCAGCAGATTAAAGCCACACGTAGGGCCTTTGCTGCCATTCTAGCAGATGCATCCGTGGTTACCTGGGGTCAGGCAGGCTTTGGCGGTGACAGTTCGGCGGTTCGAGATCAGCTAAGGGGTGTGGAGCACATTCAGGCCACTCCTACCGGGGCCTTTGCTGCAATTCTGGCAGATGGATCAGTCGTTACCNACGTGGGGTGATGCAGAATATGGCGGTGACAGTTCGGAAGTTCAAGATCAGCTCAGGGGTGTGCAGCAGATTCAGGCCGCTCGTGAGGGCGCATTTGCTGCCATTCTGGTAGATGGATCGGTCGTTACCTGGGGTGATGCAGATGTTGGCGGTGACAGTTCGGCAGTTCGAGAGCAGCTCAAGGGTGTGCAGCAGATTGAGGCTGCAAATGGTGCATTTGCTGCGATTCTGGCAGATGGATTTGTCGTTACCTGGGGTGATGCAGACTTCGGTGGTGACAGTTCGGCAGTTCAACATGAACTCAGGTTTGTTTAGTTGAGATATGTTGAGATGTTTTTGCCGAATGTCAAGGCGTGAGCTGTCACATAGGAATCGTCTTGGTTGGAGAGCCCCCTCGGGCTGGTTGGTGGAAAAAAGGATAGCTACAAACGCAGCTCATGGCCACGCAGTGTTGGGTCTGGCAACGGAACACGGCGCAACCCAGTTTGATCATGTTTGATCATGGCATAAATGGAATTCACATGAATCCACAATCAATGTGTGTTTATACCATTTTATACCTAGTGGGATTCTACTGCCTACTTGTAGCCTGCTAGTTTGTAGCCTATTTTCCTACTTTTCCTTCCCGTCCATTTTTTTTGCCCTGAATCCTATCATTTGTTCCCACTTGCTTTGTGCCGTTCCTGACGTTTATCTTCGGGTCCCTCTTCATAGTTCGAGGCCTTCCAAACTCATTTGCATCTTGTAGCAAGCCACTTCGTGAAAGAATGTGATGGTTGTGTGATATTATGTGCATAACACTCAATAGGTATATATATCTATATATATATATTAACGCATCTTTATAGCTATCTACAATTGTGTTGTTCGATCCTGTTCCAGGTATCAGATCAGTCGATATTATGCCATGGTTCACAGGCTCACCGACACATCATCATTTTATCATTTGGGGCTGTTAAAATCCGGAGTCAAAAAAACATCCAATTGGGCTTGGGCTCAAAGTATGAAGTAGAGATTCATTGCTTATGTTTTGACACGTCTTCAAGAGGCAGGATATCTGAGATGATTAAGATAAATATCGCTTTGCCAAATGGGCATGCTGAACTTCTCACGCTTCCGCCTTCTTCCACGGTGCAAGATCTAAGAACAACGGCCCAACGAGCCTTTGGGAAAAAGTACCTTCGACTTATCACTGCCAAGAATCGAGTCTTAGTCAATTTTGAGCAAACATTTCCGAAGCAGAGATAGAGGACGGCGAGTGCCTTACAGCTCTGGTACTTCAACCGCAACTGGCAGCAACAACCAGTGCCTTTGCCTTGTGGTGTCAAGGGGATAGTGCAATCGTTGCCTGGGGTAATGCACACTATGGTGGTGACAATTCGACAGTTCAAGATCAGCTCAGGGGTGTGCAGCAGATTATAGCCACACGTAGGGCCTTTGCTGCCATTCTGGCAGATGCATCCGTGGTTACCTGGCGCCCCGGGGTCAGGCAGACCATGGCGGTGACAGTTCGGCGGTTCGAGATCAGCTCAGGGGTGTGCAGCGTATTCACGCCACTCCTACCGGGGCCTTTGCTGCGATTCTGGCAGATGGATCAGTCGTTACCTGGGGTTCTGCAGAAGTCTGGTGGTGACAGTTCGACAGTTCAAGATCAGCTCAAGGGCGTGCAGCAGATTAAAGCCACAGTTGAGGCCTTTGCAGCGATTCTGGCAGATGGATCTGTCGTTACCTGGGGTTATGCACACTCTGGTGGTGACAGTTCCGCAGTTCGAGAACAGCTCAAGGGTGTGCACCAGATTCAGGCCACGGATGGTGCATTTGCTGCAATTCTGGAAGATGGGTCCGTCGTTACCTGGGGTGATGGAGTTGCTGGCGGTAACAGTTCGGCAGTTCAAGAGCAGCTCAAGGGTGTCCAGCAGATTCAGGCCGCTCGTGTGGGGGCATTTGCTGCGATTCTTGCAGCGTCGTCACTTGGGGTGATGCAGAAGCTGGCGGTGACAGTTCCGCAGTCCAAGAGCAGCTCAGGGGTGTGCAGCAGATTNGCAGAGGCGGTGATAGTTCGGAAGTTCAAGATCAGCTCAGGGGTGTGCAGCAGATTTCAGGCCACTCGTGAGGGCGCATTTGCTGCCATTCTGGCAGATGGATCTGTCGTTACCTGGGGTGATGCAGAACGCGGCGGTGACAGTTCGGCAGTTCGAGAGCAGCTCTCGGGTGTGCAGCAGATTCCGGCCACAAATGGTGCCTTTGCTGGGATTCTGGCAGATGGATCTGTCGTTACGTGGGGTAATGCAGACTTCGGTGGTGACAGTTCGGCAGTTCAACATGAACTCAGGTTTGTTTAGTTGAGATATGTTGAGATGTTTTTGCCGAATGTCAAGGCGTGAGCTCTCACATAGGAATCGTCTTGGTTGGAGAGCCCCCTCGGGCTGGTTGGTGGAAAAAAGGATAGCTACAAACGCAGCTCATGGCCACGCAGTGTTGGGTTTGGCAACGGAACACGGCGCAACCCAGTTTGATCATGTTTGATCATGGCATAAATGGAATTCACATGAATCCACAGTCAATGTGTGTTTATACCTAGTGGGATTCTACTGCCTACTTGTAGCCTAGTTTGTAGCCTATTTTCCTACTTTTCCTTCCCGTCCATTTTTTTGCCCTGAATCCTATCATTTGTTCCCACTTGCTTTTTTCTGTTCCTGATGTTTATCTTAGGGTCCCTCTTCATAGTTCGAGGCCTTCCAAACTCATATGCATCTCGTAGTCCCCTTTTGTGACTGTCTTGTCTTGGATGTTGAGATTGGAGAGCATGGGTTCCATATGATGAGTCAGAGAACTTCTTCTTGTTGCTGTTGCTGCTGCTGTTGTTGTCGTCTGGTGTTAGTGATGGTGTGTTGGTGGTATGGGTAGTATGGTGAAAGCTGGAGGATGATGGCTTTTCTTTGAGGGTTTTTGCTTTTGATCATGAATGTTTGAGCTCATGAGATTTGCAGATTTGCATTTGCTTCATGGAAGATTGTGATGGTTGGTGTATCATGCGCATAGCCCTCAAGGAGCAAGTGTCACGTGGGTAGAGGCCGATTGTCCAATGGCTTTGCTAACCGCTATATAACTTCCGCGTCTGTGCAACTATCCACAAGCTGGTATGCAACATTCCAGAGGTTGTGCGAATGGTGAACGGTAACCAGATGAATGTGTTGTACAATGAAACGGGACAACAAAACCAAACAGCACACAACTGTTGCTGGGTAGAGTCTGGATTTCATAGAGCGTTTGGTTCCTGCTTTTTGCAATTTCCATTGTACGCTGTGTAACAGCCCCACAAATATACTACCTATATAACACATTAACACCAAATCTGAAAAAAGGGCCATTGAACTTGAACCATAGTCAACGTTAACAGAAATCAGTGATTATCCGGATCATTATGTGTGAAACCTCGTCATAAGGTGGAACTGTGTACTTTGATATACTTTGTAGCTTGTTTGTTTTGGGGGCGTGTTAGCGTTCAGACGAAACCTTGATTTTTGGTAGGGGTTCCTTGATGTTGTGAACCATGTGACATTTGAATAGTCCCTTGAAGTGGAAAAGATGAGGAATAGATAATGGAACGTTTGCCAATTGCAGTTTCAATAGTTCGTAATCCATAATTTGGAAGGACAAAACTTCAACAAGCCAGACTTGAACCACCAGAAGAAACTTAAAAACACTCACCCCAAGTGTTGTGCTGGTGCCTGGCCATGTTTCGAACAGGCACGCTGGCACGTATGGCCCTTTGATGCCAGCAGAGGCATCAAGGGTTAGGGTCATGCACCAGGTGGGTGCGTCGATCTCATGCACCAGGTGAACAGGTCAAATCACAAAGCTGGTTTACCAAGCTTGAGTTCTCTCTTCTTTCGAAGTATTGCCCCCTGTCTCCTCATGCATTACCTCGTATATCAGGCATTGGCGGCGGGAATGTCAGCAGCAATGATTTGGGTCATGATGAAAGTAATATAGAATTACAATCATCATCATCATCATCATCATCATCATCATCATCATCATCATCATCTCCTTCTTTTCGCTCTTTTTCTTCTTCTTGCGCCCAGTTTCCTCAAGGAAACTGCTGCAAGTGATGAAACCTGTGCGAAAGACCAGCTTTCGTTCACCCTCCCTTCCATCAAGTTATGCAGTGACAAGGTTAACTATCACAATTGGACTAGCTTATTGGATTTTTCCTTCCGTCTCAAGCTTCTATTTCCACTTCCTATCACTGTGTGAAATGGCTTTTTTCGGCTCATACTTCCCTTCCAAAGGTCCTTTCCAGGATCTGGCTCCATGGGTGCAGCCATGGGTAAAATCTCGCTCCAGAAGGCGGTGGCCAACTTTCAGCAGCTCATCAAACGTCAGGTGCATCATGCCCCCAGGCAGCAAAGAGACCTCTAGGGCTATAAGAATGTGTATGAAAGGATTTTGAAGAGAAGTCTTAGTAACTGTTAGTATGAAGATCATTGCCATAAGGTTGGATTGTTTTGGGGGACCACACTGCCAAGATGGGGCTGTACAATTGGGGGGATTTTAACACAGTTTGTATTAACTCAAGGCGGGTCGAACATCCACAGTAAAAATGACCAACCAGGCATCGGGCATGACATGGCTATGAATGTATTTGAAAGTGATAAAGACGGTGCGTAGTGTTTTCAATGATGCATGTCATAATAGCAATCATGAAGTCAATTATGCTCATGACTCATAATACTGAGTGATTGACTGACCGATACTTTAGTGGCAATCAACGTGGAGCTTGCATTACATTCACCCAGATATCACACATCATGGTGTCATCATCCAGGGGGATCCAGGGGGACTGTTAAAGAGGATGGCGACCTCGTATTCTTGCTTGGCTTCGGCTCAAAGTGTGAAATAGAGAGTCGTTGGTGATGATTTGAAGAGTCGTCAAGATTTTGAGGACGTCTCAGCTCGATGCTTAAGATAAATGTAACTTTGCCGAATGGTTATGCTGAACTTCTCACACTTCCGCCTTCTTCCACAGTTCAAGATGTAAGGACAAAGGCCCAACGAGCCTTTGGGAAAAAGTACCTCAAACTTATCACTGACAAGAATCAAGTCCTAGACGATCCTAACAAAACCTTAGAAGAAGCAGAGATAGAGGACGGAGAGTGCCTCACAGCTCTGGTACTTCAACCACAGCTGGCAGCAACAAGTGCAGCCTTTGCCTTGTGGTGTCATGGAGATAGCGCCATCGTTACCTGGGGTGAAGAAGACAGTGGCGGTGACAGTTCGGCAGTCCAAGATCAGCTCAGAGGTGTGAAGCAGATTCAAGCCACAGGTCAGGCCTTTGCTGCGATTCTGGAAGATGGATCTGTCGTTACGTGGGGTGATGCAGCCTTCGGCGGTGACAGTTCGGCAGTCCAAGATCAACTCAGGGGCGTGCAGCAGGTGCAAGCCACACAAGAGGCATTTGCTGCGATTCTGGAAGATGGATCTGTCGTTACGTGGGGCCATGCAGATTTCGGCGGTGACAGTTCGGCAGTGCAAGATCAGCTCAGGGTGTGCAGCAGGTTTCAGCCTCCTCGGGTGCCTTTGCTGCGATTTTGGAAGATGGATCTGTCGTTACCTGGGGTGAAGAAGACAGTGGCGGTGACAGTTCCGCAGTGCAAGAGCAGCTCAGCGGTGTGAAGCAGATTCATGGCACACGTGAGGCCTTTGCTGCGATTCTGGCAGATGGATCCGTCATTACCTGGGGTCATGAAGACCATGGCGGCGACAGGTCAGCAGTCCAAGATCAGCTCAGGGGTGTGCAGCAAGTTCAAGCCACAGTTCGCGGGGGCTTTGCTGCGATTTTGGAAGATGGATCTGTCGTTACGTGGGGTTCCGCAGACGTTGGCGGTGACAGTTCTGCAGTCCAAGATCAGCTCAAGGGTGTGCAGCAGGTTCAAGCCTCCTGGGGTGCCTTTGCTGCGATTTTGGCAGATGGATCCGTTGTTACGTGGGGTTCTGCAGAGAATGCCGGTGACAGCTCGGCAGTTCGCGATCAGCTCAAGGGTGTGCAGCAGATTCAAGCCTCCTGTGGGGCGTTTGCTGCAATTCTGGCAGATGGCTCCGTGGTTACCTGGGGTGAAGAAGACTGTGGTGGTGACAGTTCGGCAGTTCAACATGAACTTATGCCGAATGGCAAGGCCTGAGCTGTTACATGGGAATCATCTTGGTTGGGGCTCCTGTTCGGCTGTGACTTCCTGGACGTGTTGGTGGAGAAAAAGGGCAGCTAACGCAACCTGCGACCACGCAATGTTTTGTTTGGGAAGGGAAACGTAGTGCAACCCAATTTCATCATGGCAAACACTGAACTCATAGTCGACAAGCATATCCAAGAGGATTGTTTCCTGATGTTTCCTGGACAATAGGGTCATCTTTTCCTTCCAAGATGAGATGCAGAAAGTTGTTTTTATTGGCCCTCGGTTGTTGAATTGAATATGTCAGCCTTCCAAAGATTTTTTCCACTAGCAACCACAGATCCTGCAACGTTTTGCCTTAAGGAGAGGCCTGGAAACGACGGCCAAAATGAATGAATTGTTTCGTCGTGCTGGGCTGGGGCCTGTATAATTTCAGTCAAATATGGATTCCAGCATGACTGCTTCAAGGGTATTGACTTCTACTGGCTGTTTAACCATCATCACAGAGCGACCATTTTTTTCAATGGAGTACCCCAACAACCAAGAGGGTTGTCATAAATAAATCATTTCGTCCATCCACAGGTTGTGCCCAAACCCTGGGGCATGGATTCCCTCCAAGACCGAAAATCAAAGTTGGAACAGATCCAGACGTACCAAGAATGAGAGATACTGACGATGCGTTGGATGGAAATTTAGCGGGGCCTTTCATTTGCCTGCACAATCATCTCCTTATAGTGGCTTATAATACTCATTCGCAAACTAGGTATCAGAATCTAGCTGATTTTTCGGCCTCCATGCTGATTTGTTTCCATGGATTTACATGTTCCAAAGATTTCAAGCTCAAAGAGGTTCAGAATGTGTTTTCTCAGACCCCGATCCAGCCTCTACGCTTGTGCTACTATGCCTCTATACATGACGAGTACCCCTGATAACAGACAACGGAAGATTTGACATGGCAGGTTGAGACTTCCCCCAAAACCAAAGGCTAAATCAGGATGCAAAAAAAAGTATGTATGTGCATCACACATTCGATGCGTGCGCTATGCTGTGTACCATTTTGTATGCGGGCCGCGCAGGAACAGTCAACAAACTTGGTTTACTCCTGTCCACCACCCCAAAGTGAGCACAAGAAAATGCCACAAAAACACAAAAAAGCAACCTTCAATCCAACATCTGGAGAGACTTTGAACGAGCTCATCTCAAAAGTTAAAGGAGTTACCAATTATTTTAGCTTGGTGAAAAAATATTCACATGTAATTCACCACCCAGATACTTCTAGAACATTGGATCCAGAAGAATCACTTCTTACCATAGCGGCACGCATTCTTCAAGTGCTTGCTGTTAGACTTACCCCTGAAAATGACCTCAGCCCCCCCCAAAAAATATTGTCAGAAGGATTATGGCACACAAGGACATGATTTCTACCGAAGAGAGCACCAGCCGTTTTGAGGGAAGCATAACACCCGGTGCATTCAACCTGTTTGGCTCGGGTTCTGGTGAGCTAGCCAGCAGGCCCTAGGGATTGAAAACTTATATGCATCGAGTTCATTCAAGTTCAACCACATTTAAAAAAGGGTTTGAGGTCCATGTTTGATCATTTTTGTCAATGTAGTGAAACCTTTTGTCTAGTTCTTTCTTTCCCTCAGATAAACAGAACTATATCCAACAGACCCGACTCCGAGGTTGCAGACCTCCAAGGTTTCGAAGAGGTCTTTGGATTTTATCCCCAGGCGGCCTTTGGGATATTTGGGGTATGGTGGGGTGCGTTCATCCTCAATCCATTTGGTATGGATACAAGTACCGGGAAGGGTTGAGAATCCGGTTGCTGGGTTCATGAGCAGCCTGTCCAATGTCAACAGAAAGAGCAGGTTAGAGTCGTCAAAGGCTGAAAATGGGAACGCCGAAAGTGCATCAAAGTTGCCTCGTGACGACGTCATAGCAAGTGATGTTCAATCGGTTTGAGATGCCCCCCCAAAACAAACTTGAAACTCCAAATTCTTGCAAAAAGCAGCCCCTTGTTTCAGTACAAGCGCCTTGTTGTTCAACGGACTCAGGGATTGGAGGCCGTTTTGCAGATCTATCCTGACTCTTGGATGCTCTCAATCACCACGTGCCACTGTAATGGCGGTGTTCTTCTTTCTGTTTGCTGACATCCATAGGTCATAGTATAGATCCTAATGAAGTCATTTGATCCTCCACCATGTAGGCTTTCAGGACGCAGGATTTTTCCTGAAACTCAAAGCTGGAATTATGGTCTCTAAGGATTGCAAGGCCAATTTCTTCACGGAGGTGTTTCCTTTCATTTTGCAAGCTGCCGGGCACCTGGACGTTGAATCCTTCGAACTCAAGAAATTGGACCAAGGTGCAGAGGGTTTGGGTGGAGGGTTTGGATGTTTTTTGGCAAAGATTTTGGAGATAGTTGCAGAGATATGTGGCAAGAAAATGGGGCAGACATATAATATACACTATATATACTAAATAATTAATTATTCAATACTACATCAAAAATATGTATGAAATTCTTGAACTATGATGTTGTATGGAGATGGGGGGTTCACCTTGCAGGTGAAGCCAAGAAGCTTGAACAAAAAAACCCTCAGGTTTTGTGCAAAACCTTGAGGTTGCAACGATTCAACCCAGAGGTAAATATGAATCCACCATATCCACCCGATATCCACCTTTTGTTGGAAAATGTCGATAATTATGGTGAATCCAAGCCAACTCACATCCACATCAGGCGTAGTTGACCGTTTGTTCCTGCCACGTGAATTGGTCCTGACGCTGTTGGCACACATGTTTCTTTGCACCATCACCGATATAGGGCCAAACATGCCACACGCAGGGTTTGAAGCTTGGCTCAGAAATATGACCCCTTTGATGGTCGCGGTGGTGGAATGGTAGACGAAGACGTCCGGTTGATGTTTTGATGAGGTTTGGGCAAAAGTGTTAACATACTTATGGCATCTATGAAACAGTTGTATGCCATGGCCAACAGGAAGGGAAGCCGTGTATGTTGAAGGCGACATGCCATTTGTTGATGCACGCCAATGCAGACAATGCCCCTTGCGTTAGGATACTTTTTCTTGAAGCACTTAATTTTGTTCCATTTGTCTCAGCTTATTGATGTTTGTTTGCTCCCTCTCCCTCTTGATATGTTAGATTGCGGCATATGCATGGATATATACAAACCACGTTTGGTGTCGCCCCTTCCCATCCAACCACATATCAGAACTTACCAGCGCCCAGGATCTTTTGCTTTTTCGGATCTCCCAAAGGCAACCGCAAGAGGTGGCAAAATTGCGGATGTTCATCCACTACTTTGACAGGTGCCCGCATGTTTCCAAAGACCTCCATGGAAGAAACTAATTGAGAGCCACAACAATATGATATTCGATGTGCAATGACCGAGAACATATATATCACGAGTGTGCTTTATATATTCTCATGGTAGGGTTATCTCGCATTTTTTTAGTTATTATCGATTTCACAATGTACATCACTATTTACAGTACTGTAGATCATATCTAGTAGACAGATATTACATGGTTTTGGAAGATGTTTGCTGGGCTTCATTCCTAGAACTTTGGAACCTCATGGAATCACTGAACGATGTGGATAGCAGTACAACCCCTAAGCACTCCACGTGTGGCCCATGAGGTGTAGAAAAGAGATGCCCAAAGGACAGCTACGCATCTATCGTCCCTAGACAGAAACAACTGCGACACTGAAGACGCTGTGATGCCGTGGTTGATGGAAAAGTGTTGGGTTCACTACCGTATATCATTGTATTTAAATGTATATAACTTATAGACATTTTCATTTACCTAAAAAAAATGTTCTTTCGTCCCACAAAAACCATCATAATGGTTTCATTCATTATTCGTGTGTATATGATGCACGATGTTCATGATGTACCTATGATCTCTCAAGGGTGAAGGAGCCAAGAGTCCATTCAATTCACCTAGGCTAGGTGAGTGATTGTGACGTCTCCCAGGGCCTAGGGACTTCATTTTGCGGAGATAGCAGGATTCTCATCACGGGGCTAGTGGTATACAAGGCAAATGTACAAATACAACGACATCGAACAACTAACCTGAAAATTACACCTTACAAAGGGATGAATTGTTTCGTTGTGCTACTGTAGAAAGGATCTTGATGGGCGGCAAGTCGGGCATGGGTATATTACATGTTCCAAGGATCTTTGGACTCTTGGGCAAGATTTAACCCAAAGGAAGAACTGCCACTGACATGTGACCTGCGCACCGGATTTTGAACGCCGGGGCCCAAAGGTCCATGATGGTTCCTTCACTTCAATCTCGTGAGCTGGCAAGACTGTACCATTCAAGATGTATTTCCTGATGAAACACTCCAACCACCAATGTTGGTCTATTGGAGCGTACTGGTACTACTACCATCCTAGAAGGATACAGTAGTCCAACATGAAATACGTCGATGTTTTATCGAGTTGAGTATGCTCCTTATCCCCTGCAACATCGCCCTTAACACTACGGTGAGAATCAGGTCAAGTTCGAGCAACGCCCGGTCGATGGCGAGAGTCGACCTTTCCCTTGTTGGAGATGAGCGTGGCACCGGAGCTTACAGGCTTTGAAGACGAGGTGATTGAAATGTTGGAACTGAAGAGATGGTGGGAAGATGTTGGAAGTTGCTGTTATCATTATATTTATATATGGAAACTATTTGAAAATTATATTGTGAATTTGTGACTTGTCATGTTTAAGTTTATCATTGTTTTTGTGTGAAGCTATTATTGGTACTTCATACTATGCTGTGAAATAGTAATCAATATTATGATGTTAGGTATTGAGTATAGTGGGGGTTTGTTTATTGCAGAAACAGTAAATTACTGTACATTTAGGGTTCCTCGATTTCGATCACTGAAGGGTTCAATGGACGAAATCACTTCCGATTTTTGTGGTCCAACAATTTCAAACAGTACTTATCATATTTCCGCTCATGAATCAGTTCGATTTCACCATTTTATCACCTCACTATTTTTCGGATCATTTGTCAAGAAGAGTTTCAATCTGCTGCTAAAGCAGACTCTTCATCTGCAAAAAACAAACATTTTGACTTTTGACCGGTGAAGCGTGATATCATTCGGCCACATATAAAACAAACAGAATGAATTCAAGAAGATCCCCCAGTTACTCTCTCAAACCCGCTACACAAACGCACACGATTTGAGCCCAACTGTGGTGTTTTACATCGGGAATCCTCCCAAAATGGTTTCAATTCAAGTTGGTGAATTGCTGTATTCGAATTTATCCCCAATGATCCCAATGATGTTATTGTTCCGTTGCTTTGCCTTAGTAACTTGCCAACCTGTTTGAATTTGAAGGGCTCTTTGGTATTGCTTAATTGGAGACTTTGAGTTGGGTTTGCAGCAAGTTTTCGCTTAGAGAGGTGCATGGCCCCCTGATGGTGTATTCTTGCTTGGCTTGGGCTCAACTTGTGAAGTAGAGATTCATTGCTGATGTTTTGAACAGTCGTCAGAATCGGAGGACGTCCGAGATGCTTTCAGTAAATGTAGCTTTGCCGAATGGGCATGCTGAACTTCTGACAGTTCAGCCTTCTTCCACAGTTCAAGATGTAAGGACAAAGGCCCAACGAGCCTTTGGGAAAAAGTACCTCAGACTTATCACTGCCAAGAATCGAGTCCTAGACGATCCTAACAAAACCTTAGAAGAAGCAGAGATAGAGGACGGAGAGTGCCTCACAGCTCTGGTACTTCAACCACAGCTGGCAGCAACAAGTACAGCCTTTGCCTTGTGGTGTTATGGAGATAGCGCAATCGTTACCTGGGGTGATGAAACGTATGGTGGTGATAGTTCGGCAGTTCGAGATCAGCTCAGTGGCGTACAGCAGCTTCAAGCTACATGTAGGGCCTTTGCTGCCATTCTGGAGGACGGCTCTGTCGTTACTTGGGGTGATGCAGACTATGGCGGTGACAGTTCGGCAGTTCGAGATCAGCTCAGGGGTGTGCAGCAGATTCAAGCTGCTCGCGAGGCCTTTGCTGCCATTCTGGCAGATGGATCCGTCGTTACCTGGGGCCCTGCACGCCATGGTGGTGACAGTTCGGCTGTTCGAGATCAGCTCAGGGGTGTGCAGCAGATTCAAGCCACAGGTAAGGCGTTTGCTGCAATTCTGGATGATGGTTCCGTCGTTACCTGGGGTGATGGACACTGTGGCGGTGACAGTTCGGCTGTTCGAGACCAGCTCAAGGGTGTGCAGCAGATTCAAGCCACAGGTAAGGCCTTTGCTGCAATTCTGGCAGATGGATCCGTCCTTACTTGGGGCTATGCAGACAGTGGCGGTGACACTTCGGAAGTTCGAGACCAGCTTAGGGGTGTGCAGCAGATTCAAGCCACAGCTGGCGGGGCCTTTGCTGCGATTCTGGCAGATGGATCGGTCGTTACCTGGGGTGGTCGACACGATGGCGGCGACAGTTCGGCTGTTCGAGATCAGCTCAGGGGTGTGCAGCAGATTCAAGCCACAGGTAAGGCCTTTGCTGCAATTCTGGATGATGGTTCCGTCGTTACCTGGGGTGATGAATACTGTGGCGGTGACAGTTCGGCTGTTCAAGACCAGCTCGAGGGTGTGCAGCAAATTCAAGCCACGGATTGGGCATTTGCTGCCATTCTGGCAGATGGATCCGTCGTTACCTGGGGCTTTGCAGACTTTGGCGGTGACAGCTCTGTAGTTCGAGATCAGCTCCAGGGTATTTAGTCAAAAATTGTGCGTTTGCCAGGTGTTTGGCTGAAACATGCCAGGTGGGAGTCTGTGTAGTGTAGAAGAGAACAAATGCCGGCGCAGCCTCACCTGGGACACATCAAGCTTGCGCAGCTTTGGGTATGTTAGGTGCACGTACATGAGGGGGTACATGCCGTCGTTTGTGCCCATGTCAATGATGCCAGAGGTGTAGAGATGTCATGGTCGAACCGGGCACCTCTCAAGATATCTATCAGAAATATTCAGAAATGAGGGATGAAGGAGGAATTATATAATAACCGGTCTTGGTATGACATCAGTAGCGATACACACCAGGCTGAAAGCACATGGCTACCGGTGAACGGCAGTTTATTCAGAGGCTATCATAAATCTATACACTGGCATTCTGATCTACTGTAGAGGTAGCGTATGTGATCTTGCAATTTTTTGGGGTGTGTCAGTGTGTGTGCTGAAATAAAAAAATCTCCTTGTTTTCCAGTGCCAAGTGGTGCAGGTGGGCAGGGGTTGTCTTCATGCAGACTTTGCAAATAAGTCGCTGGGTGGCGGAGTGCTGGTTGGAGGCTGCGTCCAAGAGGAGTACCTTGGCTACTGACGTTTAGCATGCTTTAGCTGCTTAGCCCCCCTGACTCCTGGTAGCTGATGATTTCAGGCTGGTTCAGTGCCAGGCGTCATGCTACATGGTGCAAGTGTTAGTTCAATCGTTAGGTGACAAGGAGGTGTCCATCCTCCAAAGGCGTCGAGTTCAAGATGCTTGTGTCACAACTATCTCAGAAGTTTTACGACACACTACATGCGAAGATATGTGTACAGTATACACACTACATGCGAAGATATGTTGATTTGATTCATGTTTTTGAGATCTAGAGGCTTGTCGGCTAGCCTAGAAACCCTTAACTCGCCGTTTCGATGCTAGAAATACTTATCTAGAAATAAGGATTCGCTTTGCCATTTGTCCGGAGCTTTGTGCTGCAATGCTGGTGTGTCCAATCATGCTGGACAATGAGGCCGAGCTGGTGCACATGCATATGAGTTGCAAGTGCAAGATGGGGAGCTATTGTGAGTTGATTATCATTATCATCATGCAGTATTTGAAGTGTTTTTCATTTCTATACTGGGAGTGCTAAGTAGGGCTGGGCAACATTCAGCGTGCCAGTTTTGACCACTATCCATTTGAATCAACATCGCAGGTACCAAATCGTGCTTTTTTTGGTTCTGTTGCCCGATGAACACCACTAACTCCACCCCAGATACAAAAGATCAATGATTCAATCACCACAAGCAGATGCTTGAGTTACACAGGCTGCTCAGGCCCAAAGACGTGCGTTGGCCATGAGTAATAAGCTGTTGGGAGTTGCTTGCATTGTCAGGTAACCTCAACTTAAACCTCCAGTTGATTAAATTGCTAGCAGGCAGAAGGGTGCAAATGTCTAGGACACTATGAGTGTACATGTCACAATAACACGTATACGTGTACATTCCAACATATTGCCGGCCTTCCTTTGGGATAGAAGGTTGGGCAAAACGTGACAGGCAATTACCATTGTTGGAGGTGAACAGTTCTGCAGCTACAATGGCTATGCCAGGTCTTTGACGTTCCTTTTAGCAGAAGGGAGTAAGATGTGATTGAAAGGCTGTCAGTTCAAATGGTCTAAGGGGTGGTCCAGAATGACGACTTTCAGCTCAATCCTTGAAACCATTGTCCGGTTGCATGTATTTGTTTTGTATCTATATATAAATGGTGCAGCAAATTGACCAGGACATGTCTACATTGTCGAACAACGAATCAAAAATTCCCTCAACCACCGGAAGTGTCAGCAAGAAATTTTGTGACAAAAGAACCACTGAATATCATATAATAATCATAAGCCACACGCCATCAAAATATAAATCATGCAACCCATCAACCGCTTCGTTGTCAAATGGCTGCCGAACTCAGGTTTGGAGCCGATTATAGAGATCCAAGCCCACGTGATGCTGATGGCACAGTGTTGGTAGCTATCACCGCCATGGATGCCTTGGATTTTCGGGGAGAGGATAGCAGCTTAAGAAGACAGTTGCAGGTGTGGAGAGGGCATGGGATTGGGTTTTGGATGTACAACTTGCATCAAATTGGGTTAAAATGTGGTTAAAATGACGGAAAAGTATTGTTTGTTGTGAATGGCGACTTTTCAAGTGGTCACATGTTTCACCTTGGTTTTTTCGGTTAAGCCTTGGTTCATCCTGGCAACAAGGAAGCCTTGGTCCTTCGTGAGTTGGAAAAAGCTGCGGCTGCCTTTGCACCAGTGGATGAAGCAGCATTGGTGCAATGGCCTGTGATTGCTACTGGCAATTGGGGATGTGGTGCTTTCGAAACTGGGCAAACATTGGGGGGATGGAAAGATTAAGTTAAAAGGTTCAAACCAAGCAAGGCTGGGAAACAAAGAACTGTGTTTTCATTCACGTTTTTCTTTTCTGGTTCGCGGTAGAGTAATCAAAAACAGCGCTTTTGTTTCGCAGTTGGAAGCCGCCTCATTCAGCACCGAGGAAGGTTGTGCTGAACTGAAGGCCATGCTGCAATGGCTGGCAGCCAGTGAAGGTCAACGACGCTTGTTGTACTTTCCCTTCGAGTTGAAAGTGGGACCAGTCCCTTTGGCTGAAGCATGAAGCATGGGTGCTGTATGTATGACGCAGGAACGCATGCATGTACAGGAGTGAATGCTTCCGCAATACAACCACCCTATCTCTTCCCATACATTCCCCATACATCCCCATAGTATTTTGATCAAATCCTATCCTATTGCTATGTTTCGGTGTGGCATTCAACTGTTTCTACCTGTTTCAACAAGGAGTTGGTGCGCTTGAGTCAAGACCTGTGTCGCCGGGGGGTCACGGTGGGTCAGCTGTATGGTGCTTTGATGAGCGAGCCGAAGCCAAAGAAGGCCAGTGACATCTTCGAGCATTTGAAGCTTGGTCACCGATGGGCTGGGCATAGGGATTTTTTTGTCCACGGCCCAGGCCCACATGGAATATCAAGGTTTACGAAGGTTTATAGGGGATGCTCGAAACATGTGATGGTGGTCACTCTCAGTTTTGGATGTTGGGGTATGGTATTCGGAATCTGGCATGAAACAGTCAAGACTCCATTGTTTTGGGCCAGGCATGGGCCATGATGTGCCATGATAGAATAGTGACGTTTCCTCGCCACAACTGGTGCTGTTCCCATCCAAGGAGGTCGAAGCTGGTAGTGGCCGGGCGGCCCGCGTCAGCTGGACGGTGAACTTCGATGTTATTGCGTACTTACTTGACAATCTAGACTAAATTCACCTGCCCAACCTGGCACCTCATTGTAATTTCTGCGATTCGGGTAGGACAAATCAAGCCATTCTAATCACACTCACTCCGGTTGCCAGCATGATGCTGACCATGGCAACGGGGGTTTACGCTGAGACATACGGAGACCGACCGGGCGTAGGGCAAAGGGGCACGTGTACAGTTTGCGCCATTCCTGCGCCTTGAAAACAACAGATGATGTTGCTGGATTGGAGCAGGGCCGTGAGAATGTTGCATTGTAGATTTCTATGATTCTTGGATTTGTTTCATAAAAGGCTCAACAGAATGTCCAAGCGAAGTCGTTTTGAAGCTCTTTCAGCCCGGGGTGAAATTGGTGTTTTTTTTGTTTTTGTTTGCTTGAAACTATCCAAAAATGAAACCTGATCCCAAATTTGTGAGAGAGATATGCCTTGCGTGTGTTCCCTCTGTATCGGAGGGGCACAAAATTATGTGAATAGAACGGTTAACCCTTAGACTCAACTCCCTGGTGCCTTCAGCCATATTTTTTGTATATGATATAGATCCATTTAGAGGATTGCTTTGTAACGCAGTACAAGCATGAGGATGTATTAGGCCATGATTCCATGGTTTATTGTTCGTCACCTGGCATCAACCCAATTGAATGGATTCTCTGTTTGGGAGGCTGGAATGCTCCCGGGCGCGTGGGGTTACTCAATGAGAGCACAAAGCATCACTCCCGCGTGGATTTTTGTAGAACAAACGACTTACAATCATAGTTTAGCATTAAGGTTGTTAATTCGTTGATTCCAATTGCTTTATCTTGGAGATCGCACTTTAGGTGGTTGCTTCGGCGGTCCAGACACAGTTCTACAATGTTTGACAAATGTTTGGTTGGAGTCGTGAAAACCCTAGGTCGACTCCCATTGATGGCTTGCTGCACTGCTCGGGGACTCACCGGGGACGGGACAACCCAACTCTACAACAGTAGTGCCACCTGACAATTTATATAACAAAATTCAGTCCCGTTTCTATTTAAACCTATAACTTCTGAGAAACTGTTTCATAAGAGACTTGTTTGAGAGAATCTTTTTCCTTGCAAGGCTGCTAAAGGTTTCGAGATTCACAGAAAAAAGCCGTTGAAACGGACCGTTGCAATTCCCACAGGTGGTGACAGCACCTTTCCAGGCATCGGCGTGCCAGATGGAGACTCAGAAATGGAGACATTGGGAGACATAGAGAGACAATGTGACAATTTGGGATCATATATGTTGAAACATATGATGATGATCTGATGGCATTTGATGGCTGTGACAGGATGCAGTAGTGCTCCGAAAATTCGGTTTGTATATTACCGACCTTTGTGGTTTCGCAGCTGCTATGACATGCAGTCACCCAAGCCTAAGGCGCCTACCGCGCATTTGTCTTTCCTAGTGTTGTCCATCAGATATCAGCACTTGGGAAGTCGCAATGCCTCCCCGGCTATCCACCAAGGCAGCGGTGGCCAGCCATTTCCTCAGGTTTAAGGTGATTCAATTGTGACACCCTTGACTTGCATGAAGACGAGTTTTCAAAGTTGGACACCATAAGTTTGAGATCACTAGAAATTCAAATGATTGGATTGAAAGCTGTTGGAGTCATTTGTTGCGGGTATCACTGCATTCCTGCATTGTTTGTTTGCTCCGCCAACCAAAAGCAATTAAAGACATGCGTTTGGATGTAGCGAAACAGAGTGTTCAAGGTGGTTTCTCAGCGGCCAATGTGCTGCTGTCAGTCGGGCTCCTCAGAGACCTAGGAAAGCAAAAAGTGTTAAGGATGTTTGTATAAGTTGTCCAGCGCATAATGTTCATCATAATTGATTTGAGTACTGTATATATTCATAAATATATTCTGCATCTTTAATTTTGGATCTTTTTGGTACATTTTTCAATCAGCTACCCAAATTCTCGTAGACCAAATGTAGTACACCAGAATATCCATTGCCCGAATTATCGCAAGGTACATGAAATTGGATTCCTGTAGTAAAAGTTGCCACTCCTAAAGGCTGACATACCAGACGGTTCCAAGATTCTTTCGGGAGCTGCAGTACCTGTGCCCTCAACCCATTTTCTTAGGGGCTGCCAGAATCCTCGCCTTCAATCAAACACGCAAAAAAAAATCTAAAGAACACTGCAGCTATATAGATGTTTGTTGACACCTTGGTGCTAAACAATATGGAAAAATGAAAATACTCTTGGTAATTTAGCCTTGCTCCGCCACACCTGACGCCAAAGTGCAAAAAACGCTTTCACCTACCAGTATTTCAAAGTCGATGTGAGCAAAAGATAGAAGAAGCCAAGTTTGTTTTTTTGCAAAACTATATAAATCTGATAAATCTGCAAGCTCAACATGCAAAACAAACGTCGGGTTTGCGTTTTTAGGGGGAAAGCCTCTTTGAATCATCTCGAGCACATAAGCACGAAGAATGTGATGATCCAAGGCATAGCGCATTAAAATTGTTTGCAATAAAGGATGTGTTATTCCAGTATTTTATGATGTCGAAGGGCTAAACCCCAACGACTACCCATTCAGTAGGTGGGATGACTATCCAACAAAAATAATCCTCCTAGCGGATGGTGCGGGAAAGGGGCTCCGCAGCAGACGCACCAAGGTGGAAGAACATTTGGAGGCAAGTCAACACTGATGGGAACCTTCTGTGTGCTTGAAACATGAATCTGACGTACTGCAAGTTAGAGCCAAACCAGAGATTCAGCATGGTTTAATTCAATATATCATGTAATTTGTGAAATCATGTTCCCAATCAAGGGCAGGTTTCTTAGGAATAAGCTCATCCTAAATGATTTTTTGGAAGAGTTGCTGCCGCCCTTACATTATCTCCTACCTAAATCATTGTTTTTCTGGAAGGTCCTCGGCATAATTTAAGATTTTCAGGATACATACAGAAGGTGGGTGAAATATTCCACGGTATTCTTCCTATCACATCCAAGTGAAATACGAAGGATAGCCTGAGGACATTGTGAAGAGAGACAAAAAAAAGAACACAAGACATCCGTGTTTGAACGAGTATGATGAATTAATTCATGTTGAGTTTCAGTACTCCTTTGACATCCTTTGACCAGATACAAAAAAATCATGTCACATAGTGATGGATTTTCCTGATGATTTTTCACGTGGCTGATTGAACGGGTAGCTTCAATTGCAAGGCCTTGGAGGCCATGAAGATCCCCTGAAGTGCAATTTTTCATCGCTTAGTAGAGACCGCAATGAACCGAGGAAAAGGTGAAGCCAGCTGAAGCAAGTCCTAAGTGGTGTTGATTCAGGGTTGGTTGATATTTCATGAATAATTCGGTTCTTTCGCGGGTTCGTCTCTAGGATTCTAGGATTGTTTGAAGCACAAATGGAATATTTGGATGGCATGGATGCTTAACTGTTTCAGTATCCCGCAAATAATGAGCAACAAGTTTCGGGATTGGATACATCCCGCTATGACCCACTTGTTTGAGATGGGAGAAAAATGCCTTAGTTATGGAGGAATATGATGACAAGGGTGATGTCACCCCCCTTTTCCCGGCAACGGGGTCGGCTGTGACCCTACCTCCTCGGAGTCGGTTGTGACCCTACCTCTGTGTGGAGAGTAGGGTCGCAGCTGACCCTGCAACATGTAGGGCAAGACAATTGCGTGGCAGGCGCAGCAAAAAGCTATTGGGGTAGGGTCGCAGCGGACCCCGGTCCGTGGGGAGTGGAAACAGTAGATGGGTAGGGTCGCGGAAGAGTATGCCTGGTGTTTTGCATGGTATTGCGAGGTTTCTGGCGGTTCTTTGACTGCGTGTCTCGGTGGCGTGTTTGGATGCTATGTTTGGCTGTATATGGTGTGTTGTGTGGCCCTACCTGTGGTCGGAATTGTTGATGGGAAACAGTAGTTGGGTAGGGTCGCCGCAGAGTAGGACTGGTGTTTTGCGCGGCGTTGAGAGGTTTCTGGCGGTTCTTTGACTGCATATCTCGGTGGCGCCTTTGCGTGTTTGGATGCTACGTTTGGCTGTATATGGTGTGTTGTGTGACCCTACCTGTGTTCAGAACTGTTGATGGGAAACAGTAGTTGGGTAGGGTCGCAGAAGAGTATGTCTGG
>DF241635.1:2583-27901 GCA_000507305.1 Breviolum minutum Mf 1.05b.01 | reverse complement strand
TGAGGTCAGGTAGGGTCGCAGCTGACCCCTGGTAGGGGTAGAAAACGTTGACCCTTCCATAGAATTTTGGTGGGTAGGGTCGCAGCTGACCCCTGGCACGGGTAGGGTCGCAGCTGAGCCTGGGGTAGGGTCGCAGCTGACCCCGGTCCCCCTTTTCCCTGGTACATCTTGTAAATTAGCAACTGGACACAGGACTTGCAGGAATGCTGAGAATGTACTTGGTAATGATGTTGCTTCAGGAATGCTTCCCCTAGCAGTGGGCAGGCAGATTCCAACAAAACCTGTCACTTTTTGTTGGGTCGGGGGGAGCATCCCCGGAATCAACCAGGCGAATCAAAACCAACCCTGTGAGCATTCACTGGGAAATTCATGAATGTTGTGCATCTTGGGGCTCAAGATGTGACGCCCTCAATCGTCTACAACAGTCGGCGAGCCGTCAGAGAAACTCTGACGCAAAAATATTTGGGGTGCTGAGGTTACAGGAGCGTTGTAGTGGTGTTTTCGAAACAGCCGTTTAAGTTGTAGCTGTCAACAAATGCTCCATTGCAAGGCAAATCACTTGAATTTGTGGAATGATTGACCATTTGAATCAATCTGCAGATGAATGTCTGGGTGTATTTTTCTCTTTCAGGTCAGTAACCAGCAGCTAGACAGCCCTATGCAAGTTTTACCAAGGACCTAAATACAAGTTCCCATTATCACCTATCAATTTTGTGCGACTCCTACAAATTGATGTTATGATTAAGCTTCTCCCCTGGGGATCCCTGGGGTAGATATATTGGTATCCGTAGTCTAAAAGTACGCAACTACGTAATCTGAGATTCTAGTTCTAATCTATTTTCAGAGCCGTTGTATCGACTGCAAGTGGACGCTAGATTGGTGCCAAAGTGTTCAGACCTACAACTGCATCTTCATTCTGTTGGCATGGTATCACGGTGTATGACATGCATGTCATGTTTCCTGGCAACGTGAACAAATAGACTCAAGGAAGTGAGTTTGAAGCTGCTATTGGACCGAGGAATGGCGATGTTCCAAGTGCCCACGCGGCCAGCTGGCCATGTTCATGTCGAATTCAAAGCTGGGCGTATGGATTGGGATGGCAGAATGGTCCCTTGTCAATGTATCCATTTAGCATCAAGGAATCTGCACGTCATTTAACCCAAAAAATCATCCCAGACCAACGGGTGCCATCAAAGTTGTGTTGGATTCATTACTATGAGATCCTTGGAGTTTTGGGGACTTGTTTTTTTCAACAAAACACGGGGGGTTGTTTTCAATAATTACCATCATCATCACCGGGGAGTTGTGTCAACAAGGATTTGTTCGCCAAGCCCTTCGAAATTCGCACAGTTTTTCAACAGCTGTACTGCTTACTTTGCCAATGCTTCGGACAAAAATGTGTTTCATGATCGTTGATTAAGATCTTCATTCCTGACAGCATGGGCATTAGCGTCTCAATTCCTCCCTTCACAAGTTGCACTTCACAAAACTGGATGCTTTACAACTGAGGTGACCCCTGACAAGCGCAAAGGGAAGATCCTCCTGTACACTTCTGAAGAGGCATGTCACTCACGGGTGTTTTTCGGCCATAGTCTATGCTGGAATAGATGATAATGGCAGGATTTGATGGAATGGACAGGATTGAACAGATTGTTAATTTGAAGAGTGATTATGAAGATTTATGAAGAACTGTAAATTTCCACTTTGATGTCTTAGTTTGTGGTGTTGATGATTTTGATATGTGATGTGTCTCTATGGATTAGATTGTCATCTTGCTTTCAGATTTTTTTCCACCCCTAGGTGCGGAGAAACGTGTCTTTGTTGCCAGTAAGTTACCAGTGATGATTAACACATGCACCTCCTGACACCTCGTTATCGTTTTCTTGGTCACACCAGCGCTTGTCACATGAAGGATCAGTTGACCCACTTTCAGTGGTTGGACCGGGACAAGAACGAGGTGGTCACAGATTTGATTGTCATCAACGATGCGTATCTGGAAAGGACTCTTTTTCCTCTCCTGGGAAGTGATGCATAATCTGAATTAGATAAAGGAATATTATCTAGATCTAATTGGTTTACCCTCGGCAAAGAATCGTCACATCAGGCGACGTCACCCCATAATAGATCATATTCCAGCAATTTGTTCATTGGTGAAAATGTTCTGAGTCCTAATGATGGCATTGACAGGCATATGCTTCAGAATATTGCCAAGTGATTCAAGCCATTCACAGTGATAAGTGAAGATTTATGCAAATCCTAGGAACATAAAACCTACTGTGCACCTGCCCGGGCAACATAAAACCTACTGTACGCTCCTGGGTGCTAGTAAAAGTTCCACAGAAATTTGCGAAAGCCATGTGCAGTTTACGACATATTGAAGAAAACGTTGAATGAATTCTAAAGCTTGCCGGTGTTGCTTTTGACAACCCAGGTTCGTGCGATTCCAAAAAAAACACGAATCTTCAGGATCCAAAAATGCACTTCTGGCCGCGCCTACATCTTGCGATTCACTTCCTCGGACAAGAAGATGTTCTTTTGGATGCAAGAGCCTAGCACCGATAAGGACGAGGAGAACGTGAAGAAATTCAATGAAGCCGTGGGCGCCACGATTCCCGAGAAGCCCGCAACCCCAGCAGCACCAGCAGCCGGGACACCAGCAGCGGCAGCCCCGGCGGGCGCCCCTGCGGCTGGCGCAGCGGCAGCACAGGATATTGATCCGGCATTGCGGGCGGTCTTGGCGCAGTGACTTGGATGATGGGAAGTGATGGGAAGTGAATGTACTTTCAGTCGTTTGAAGTGGCGGGGTGAGATTGTAGATTTAACTTCAGATGATGCCGAAAACATGCCTGTTGTCCTGTTCATCTCCCTGGCTCCCCTGGTTTGAATCTCTTTCTTTGAAATCGATCACAGTTTGTTTGTTGTAGTTTGAGCACAGTTCGTTGGGGCAATGATTTCCAGTGACGGAGTGTCTTTTATGAAGTCAGCTCATGAGTGGCATGCAATACACTCGGGTACATTACAGCATAGGTATGTCCAAAGATGTTGGAGCAACATGATCCTTTTTGGCAAGCCACCCACCGCAAGCATGAAGCATTCCCAATGAAGCTCAGTTTCTTATGAGTTTCTCAGGGATGCCGATGGATGACCCGCCCACACAGGTTCTTGACGCAGCAGCCAGCAGCTGGAGGAACTGCACAACGTGCTCCACTGCCGATGACGACAGTTTTGACCACTGAAGTGCTACAGGGCCTGTTGACCGATGAGGCAGCGTGCAGTGACTTGGTGGGCAGGTGGAGGTAGGTTGGTCCTTTTCCAAAGCTAAATACAATTGAGTCTATCTTGCTATCCATATGATATGTGGTTTTCATGATTTTTCATGCAGATTTGGTAAAGCCTTTGAGGTGATGAATGTTGTGGCTCAGGTGAGATGATTGGGCTTCTACCCGACAGCCATAAGAACCAGGACAGCGGATTTGTAAGGCGGATCTGTATTGATAAGTGCCGCAAGCTGCGGACAAGAACCTTCAGACGGTTGGTGGGTTGACCGTGGTTTCTTTGGGAATTCTCCTGATGTCAATTGATTTCAAGATTGTTTCAAGTCAGTGACAGTGCGGAATAGTTCCAGTGGATTCCTTCAGCCGCGATTCCAGTGTCCTCCTGCTTGGTATTTGACATCAGCCATTATTGAGCTGATTATACTTTCATATTTTATATACTTTTGTTTTTTTTCCATGTATATCATCCGATTTCACTACTTCAGACCGCAACTCACCGGACCTTGTTTTTGTTGCGGACTGACCTCATCTTTTACCTCCTGCGTTTGGCCAGGAGGGCTTGTCCGAAGTTTTAGCCTCGCCGCAGCTCCAGCAGAGCTTGTCCGCACTGACGCAGGCAGTGCATTCGGATCAACTGCCGGTGCCTGGGGAAAGAACGATGTCAGCACTGGCGAGCCCGGGGGCACCGGGAGGAACCGGGAGGAAAGAGAGGACAAGGGAAGCAGGGTCAAGGCCCAAAAGGCCTCCTATCAAATAACGTGGGGGAACATGCCTTACCTTACTTGTATCCTCGATCTTGTAGGTGTAGAGACTGCGCGGGGATAAGAAAGCCAGGGGAAGCGCAGACAGAATGTACTGAACTTTTTGAAGGATTTGTTCTTCTTCTTGTGGCTGTTGTTGTTGTTGTTGTTGTTGTTGTTGTTGTTGTTGTTGTTGTTGTTGTTGTTGTTGTTGTTGTTGTTGTTGTTGTTGTTGTTGTTGTTGTTCGTCGTGTTCATGTTCAAACACCCTAAAATGTTGAATGTGGTTTGAGTCCTTCAAATGTCGTAAAAACTACATTGACATGTTGCTGCCGAAGTCTTCTGATTTGATCAAACCGTAAAGTTGATTTCAAGGTGATGATTCTTAGGTGAACCAAAGAGGTCTGGTTTTGACGCAGCACTTCCCAGGTGCTGTTGGCGTCCTTGGGTTTAGACCCTTCGGTGGCTTGGAGTCAATGTTGGCGGTGCTACAGTTGTGCAGTTAGGGTGAACCTGCTTAAACCATTCATCACGGCCGAGGATAGATTTTTGCTCATTATAGATATTTCATGATATTTCCTTGTAAGTGCAACTGCAAGTTAATCCCAACCACAACTTTCTACTTTTGTTCACCATAGTTTTGTGGACCGTCCTTTTCGATGGAGCCATTGAAGATTTTGAAGGAAATCATCGTCAGAAAAAAAAAACAAGTCCCTGCTGACTCACACAAGTACCAAACGAATAGATATCTTGTGTCTTGGGACAACTTTTTATTGGAAGATAACGATTCGCTCCGAAACTCACCGTTTCCATGCCCTTTGGTGTGGCATCCCAGGTGGTGGCTGGTGCCAGTGGAGATGCCTTGGAGTTGTTGTGCCGTGCCATGGAAGCCAAATACAAAGAGAGCTGAGGGAAGGGGTGCGCCAAGGATAGCCGCGCCCCAAAATGGGGAGATGAAAAGAGTGAGCTTTCTGGTTGTGATGGCAGGATTCCAAGACAGTCAATGAATTTTCCAGACTTGCATGTATTTGATCCTGTATATTGAGAATATCAGACAATATCAATTTATGTCATAGGTGTGTTTTTGGGATTAGGACTTCTTTCCATGTTGGACTCTCAGAGTTGACGTGCCAGTCACAGCCACACGGCTCTCATCGATATGGAGCGCATCGCAGGAACAAATCAACGAACAGCGGATCCGTTCATGGTGATGTTTTTCTATTTGTCAGTGACGTCAATCTACAGTGAATAACCTATTATAGCTATCTACCAAGGAGAAACAGATTGAGAGAGTTAGAGAAAGGGGGAAAAATTGAAAGCTGAAACATGTTTGAAAGGAAGGGCTACTCACAATAATTCATTGTTTTGCTGTGTGTGGGCATCTTGTATCCATGCATCCAATGTTGCTTCCAGCGGTATTGGAGGAAAGGTAAGTCGGATCTTTGGACCAACGAGCTCACGAATGGAATGTTGCGATTCGGGGGGGGACCTCTCAAAATATAGCAGAATGATGTGATGATACAGATTGTTGAAGATTTGTGAACCCCAATGTCCGCCATCAAAACGCTCCTGAAAAATGAGTCCGAAGAATTTCAGACAGATATTTTGACTCAAGGCTTCAGGCTCCTATATGCCGGTGTTTGCCTCCAGGAGGGCTGTCCTGGAGGCATAGTCGGATATCCCATGGTGTGGGCTGCCCACGGTGCTCGATGGGCACGGTGCCGCAATGCTCATCTCTCTTCCTTTGCTCGGCAGGTGAACCTTGGACTGAATGGTCATCGTGGCCTTGCCAGCTGCCCTCCATTGACGCGTATTTGTGCTGAGCTGCAGCCAGTGCATGGCTTCGTGGAACAACGGGCAAAGACACCAGGCGCTCTGAGCCGTATCCTGTCTGGCGAGAGTCAGGAGCACTTGGATGGAGCAGTCTCGGAACAGGTCCTGCAAGATCTTTTAGAGACAGTCATTGCTGCTTCACTTGGCAACGGTGGATGCTCCTTATCAGAAGTCTTCGACATAGGCATCACTTGTGGATGCCTTCACTGGACATGTCAAAAACCAACAGCATCAAGGCGTTTAAGCGGCTTTGCGTGAGCTGTTGTCAGAGTCTTCAGGGCCGGAGAACTTGAAGAAAGCAAAGGCAAACTCTTTGGATTGTGATCTTGCTTGATCAGTGTTCTGACTGATTGAGACAGAAACTGTGTGTATCTTTTGTCGGGTGCACTGGTAGAACAAGTCTTTGAGTCAAAAAAACATTTTATCTTCGCGAGCTTTGAGCTGGCCACAAGTGGAGTCAAAAAAAAACTGATGCACTTGCACTTGGTCTGCCTTGGCCTATACGATTGAACAGCTAATAAGTTGTGCCTGTCACGAGGCACAAAACCCACCAGGCAACGACTTCCATAGCCAAGCACATATACATTCTTGATGTGCTTTGAAGAAGTTTCGTTTGCGCGGTAGCATCTCGTTGAGTTTTGTCATTTGTTACCATTATGCATCGTCATTGAGAGCGGTATTGCCATTTGTATCCACTTGTTCCTCGTTATCATTTTCTTTTGTCCTCCAAGTTCCTGGAGTGCAATCTCCACCCTGCCATGTGGCCACCACTTTTTGCTGCCATAAGTCTTGGCTCAGTTCTGGGCTCAGCCATGAAGTCACCGCAGGGTCAAGGAGACAGGGGGTGAGTTGAAATATTGCAAGTTTCTGAAACTTTGCGTTGTGATTGTAAGATATTGTAAGGTACAGTACAGGTGGGTTTTCTATCATGCCTTTGATAGCACATAGATTTCCAGAAGATTCCAGAAGTTGCATATACACATGTTTTGAAGTACAAAACTTACTGTAATGATGTAATGATTGTTAACCTTTCGATTGACATCCGATACAGGCATTTTCTTCTCCAAGCTGTGGCTGCACCACAACTTCAGGAGATTTGGGTATGATAGAAGTGCAACTCAGCGGCCTAGCTGGCGAGTTGGGCTGTGTGAGCACCTGCCGTGACGTGTCCGTGAGCGAGTTGAAGCGGATTTGGCAGGAAACGAAGTGGGATGGCTGTGGGACATCCGTGAATGCGCAAGAAGCCACCAATGAGGAATCAAAGGTGACAGTAACAAAAGATAGAAAATTGGACGGACATTGTTGGTAGGTTCAGTGGGTGTTTCTCTTATTGGACATTTGTAGACGTTGTAAACTCCAGCAGGAGAAGGCACTTTAGTAGCCAAAAAGATCCAAAAAATCGTTTCTTAAGAGCTTGTTCCTCGTGGCCGCAGCTCTATTTCGAAGGCTATATCACCTAAAGGATCGCAAAGGTATAGTTGCTGTCGATCCCTGTTGAAACGGCATGAAACAACATTATAACAACCGTTCACATCATCACTGCCACTCAAGGGGCAAAGGTGGTAATGAGGGATGACTTGGCCAGTCGCCTGATGGACAGCTTTACCCCAATGGATTGGGTGTTTCGGCCTTGCGCAAACGAAACTCGTTGAAATCTCAACACTGCCAATAGATCTTAAGCTTCTTGCCATTCATTCCCATCGTTAAGAAAAGAATAAGAAAAGAAGCAAATTTACTGCGTACATAGATACCACGCATTAGAATCATGGTATTCAGCGTTTTGCCACTAGTAATTGACCCAAAATGGAGCAATGACCTCCCACAGGAGAAGATCTCTGCAGGGAAGCCCTGATACCAGTGCAAACTCCGGGGACTGAAGGAGCTTATTCAAAACTCTGAGACTTAGTTCATGAATATGTTATCAGATGCATATGTACGTATATATGAATATATATGATCATTGGAATGTTGCTTTTAATGTTTCATCATGTTTCTTTTGCAAAACCAGGACCAACTGCAGATATTCTAAGTGACTGGAACTGGATTTGTTTGACCGATGAGTGACTTTGAACTATCCTCATCACCTCTTTTGCTCATTTGCTTGACCAAAACGAGGTGGAACAAGACCCCAAAGTAGAACTTTCCACCAGGATTTGCGAAACAATTGTGAGTTGTGTGTTTGTGTGTGGTTTCTGTCCTATGTCCTAGTTTGTTTTGAGGAAACCATGTAGGAAGATGATAATACTTTGATTGAACTGGTGCCAAAGGCCAATCTCAATTGGGCATTGGGCCTTACCTCAGAAAGCTTGCCATCCAAACTGAGGTGCCTGTAGATGAGCAAAGGCCAGGAGTTTCACCTGTGACTTTTCCATGACTGGATCCAAGTGGATCCAAGACTGATACCCTGGAAATAAATCATGTTAGACAAAATTCATTGCCCAAGTTGTACGGTGTTCTTGGTTGATTGCTTTTCAGACCTGGTTGTTTCAAGGTCATAGTTGTAGGCATTCTTTATTTGTATAATTGAGACTTGCTGACATGGGGCTGTCAAATATGTTCTAATGTTCTATCAACAGTCATAGAATTCCCAGGCGACTGAATGGATTCAGGAAGACCTAATTAAATCCAACCAGCCAAGATAGTTTTGCTATGAAGGAGTCTCCAAAGAGCGCATAGGAAGCAGTCCGCTAGTCCTCCAATCCCTACCAATTACACTTATTATATTCTCCGTCAAAGAAGTTGGTCAGTAGATAGATGTAAGATGATGTAAGTCGTTTGCTGCTTGATGGGTTTTGGGCACAAACCACCCCCTTGGTCTCGCTAGGATTCAACTCAGACTCCTTTGGAGTTGGTGCTTTGATGGTATTTTGTAGTTTGCTCAGTTGCTCACATTGCAATCATTACTGTGTCTTCCGTATCTGCTTTCAATTACATGGAATTCCTCCCCAAAGTCGTTGCCTGGCTTCGCTTTGCCTCCACATCGCACATGCTAACTCAGAATCATGCGAATTCCCTTTCAAACAGTGTATACACGCATCTAACTGGATGGCTGCCGTTTGGAACACCTCGGTTTGGAACAGGCTCTTCTTGTCTCGTCGCGAACTGCACGACGAGCTGCGTTTGGTGGACGTCGTTGTCTTCGGTCACGACGCGCCGGGCGGGAACGACCGCGTGGAGTTGACGCTGGTGGCTCGGATGCGTTGTCCCGGGTGGTGGTCCTTTGCTCCATTCAAAGGGCATGCCATGGCTCAAAACAATCCTGTTTCTATTGACTGACCATGACAAAATCTGTGGAACAGAAAGAGCAGATGAGCAGATTGTGACCAAAAAAAACATGACTGGTCGCTCGACTCAATCACCAATGCCCCTGTGGATATGCTAAGGTCCGCCGATCGCCGGTGCATGCCAAGCTCCTGAAATTAGCGCAGGATGGTAGCAGTGGCAGAAATTACGTGGGGGTCGGGCAAGACGTCTTAAATGTCAGAAGACGAAGATGTCGGGCATATCGAAGATGGTCAGGCACAAGGGCCGAACTTTGACATACGGATTCCTCCCAAGATGGTATCAATTCAAAATGGTGTATATGAATTCACCCCCAATGATCCGAATGATGTGCGTTCCCTTGTTTTGGCTTAGTTATCAACCTGTTAAAATTTGAATGGCTCTCTGGTATTGCTTAATTTGAGACTTTGAGTTGGCTTTAAGGAAGTTGTCTCTTGGAGAGGTACATGGTTCCCCATTTCTGTATTCTTCCATGGCTTGGGCTCAAAGCATGAAGTAGAGATTCATTCCTGATGTTTTGCTGAAGAGTTGTCAAGGGGGCGTCTAAGCTCGATGCTTAAATTAAATGTAGCTTTGCCAAATGGGCATGCTGAACTTCTCACATTTCTGCCTTCTTCCACGGTTCAAGATCTAACGACAAAGGGCCAACAAGCCTTTGGGAAAAAGTACCTCCGACTTATCACTGCCAAGAATCGAGTCCTAGACGATCCTAACAAAACCTTAGAAGAAGCAGAGATAGAGGACGGAGAGTGCCTCACAGCTCTGGTACTTCAACCACAACTTGCAGCAACAACAAGTGCCTTTGCCTTGTGGTGTCATGGAAATAGCGCAATCGTTACCTGGGGTGAACCGTGGCGGTGACAGTTCGGCAGTTCAAGATCAGCTCAGGGGTGTGCAGCAGATTCAATCCAACGAGAGGGCATTTGCTGCGATTCTGGCAGATGGATCTGTCATTACCTGGGGTCTTGCAGACCGTGGCGGTGACAGTTCGGCAGTTCGAGATCAGCTCAAAGATGTGCAACANGAAGATGGATCCGTCGTCACCTGGGGTGATGAAGACTCTGGCGGTGACAGTTCGGCAGTTCGAGATCAGCTCGAGGGTGTTTGGTCCAGTGTGTGTTTGCCAGGTATTTAAGGTCGAAAAATGCCATGTGGGAGATGTGGGAGTGCTTCGAGAGCAGAACAAACGCCGATGCAGCCTCAACTGGGACACCAAGAGCTTGCGCAGGTTTGCAGCCGTTTTGTTCCTGATGAAACTTTCGAACCCAGATGGAAGTTTGTCGGGTTTATCGAACATACTCGAAAAAATGTGTAAGTAGCCGAAAAGTGTTGTGGGTGATCTCCAATAGCTGTAGCTATACTTGGAGATTTTTGGTGTCTTCCAATTCAAGTAGAAATGTTGAAATATTTATCAGACTGTTCTTCCATGCTGGTCTCCCAGTGCCAACAGAACGTTCTATGCCTGTTTTGAAGATCCAAATGGTCTCCTAAAACACGGCGCATACGAAAAGGTCAGAACTAACCTAACAGCCAGACCAAAGGCATTTGATACATCTATGGATCCATTGGATCCAATGTATGATAGTGATATGATAGCGTATGTATATATTGGGATGTTGTCGGTACTTGCATTTAAGTCAGGATGCAGAAAGGGGCGTCCATGCATTTGCAGGTTTTGATTTTTGGGTTTATCCCTTTGTTGTCGCTTGTGGTGTTGATAGTTCATGCAGTTTGAACCATTGGGACATGAGACGTGGAAAAGAAACCCGGCCATTGGACTCCCGACTATTGCAAGAAAGCTGCTATCCTTCAGACAAACATGAAGTAAACACTTGAAAGTAAGACTAATGTAAGAATCTCTCGTTTGAAAGCAACTGTTTGTGTGTCTTCTATTTTGTAGAATTCTGACGTACTTTGCACTTCGTACTGCACGCTCCAAACCGAGGTAGTCAGACGTTGAACCGCAGTTGGTTGGGCAAAATGCCGGAGGTCGTCAGAGGCGATGTGGAGATTGTGCGAGAGGTCTTGAAGCGCGATGGGGTGGCTTTACAACACGCTTCCGAGGATTTGAAGGTTGGGCCGTCGAGCCCAGCCGATGGTGTGACCTTCAAAGGGTGGAAACGTATGAAACTTGATCACTCTGACAAGTGCGAATGGAAGGAATGGCTAAATAACTTATAACGATGATGGTCCAGGCTACCCTACAAACTCACCACCCGCGTCTGAAAGTCTTGAAGCAATCATTCCAACCCCCAATAATAAAGCATATGTTCATAATTTCATATGTGTTCTTACCTTCCCAATCCTTCCCATTTTGCAGCCAACTTGTTGCATCCACACCTGTCACTAGTGGAGGCACAGCCTGCCTTGGTCCTGGAAGCCGTGGCTCGTAGCGGCTTCGCGTTGGAGTTTGCATCGGAGCAGTTGCGCAAAGATCGCAGCTTCGTATTGCAAGCAGCACCTTGGTGGTTGCAAGGAGGAACTGCCCGGTGAGGAAACATGTCTATAGTTGTATGAGGTGTATGCTACTGGTATTGCATTCTCGTGGTGACGGAAGAACATGGAAAGCTTGTGAGGGTGGTTGCCTAGGGTAGTCCAGCCCTTGGCTTCCAAAAATCTCCTACACGAAATGCTTGGGAAGGATCTAGCGAGCACAAGTTTCCGTGGCATTGAAAAGATTACATGTGATGTAGGGCGCTGTTGAGGAGCTTGGGGTTGCCGAAAATCGATCAACAATTGAGCAGCGAATTGAACCCATGATTTATCAGAAGCTTCTTCCTAGCTACGTTTCAGACTCCATTGTGCCAAGATGGGGTTGGGGTCAAGATCGGAAAAATGAATTGATTGCTCCAGCATTATTGGCTCATAGTCTTTTGTAGGTATAGCAAGGTATGATCCGATTGGTGGATTTCAGAAGGGAGGTTGTAGAGGGAGAGGACCTGAGACGACCACAGAGATAGAAATCCAGTCTCTTCCCTTTGTGGAATCGCCACACCAGCACCCATCTCCAGCTGTGACGGGCTTGCAGTTGGGATACGAGAAACATCATCAAAGCTTCTCGCCAACTTACCACATACGCAAGGCTCAAAGTGACCAAAACACGCCCCATCACGTCAATTTTGGTGGTTCCAACGCTCAGGTACAGAAGAACGGGTTCGCCTTGGCCAGAGCCTCCCCTGAGTTGCAAGCTGACCCTGTACCATGGCTGAGGGGAAGGGCTGAAAGGATTTGGCAGTAGATGGGTATGACATGATGTGTGCCAACGTCAGCCTGGTGCTTGTGCATAACTTACTGAAAGCAAATAGAAAAAAGGGATTAGAGTCTTTGGTGTTTGATCCTATAGGTTTGCACCAGGGACCAGGCACTCTCCTCTAATGGTTTGGTTCTAAAAAGGTGAATACGGCATTAAATGATGCAAGGGGCAGTAATTATTCAATCATTTCATACATTTGATGGAATGATTTGGGTATTTTGGAAGAATTGATTTTAGGATTAACAACTAAAATCAGAGCAGTTTTCATTGCCCAAAAACTTTCTCATCCACGACGTTGAGCTCTATTTATTCCTGCGGAATTGAGGGAAGATAACAACATATCTCAACATTTGGAGTCGAGATTTGTTGGTGAAGACTGGTGAAACAGGTCGCTGCAACCACGTTGGTGACTCATGCTTTTCGGAACGATCATGGAGCTCATAGGTGAAGCTGTGGAACAGCTACACCTGCGGCCAGTGGCCATAAATATATCTTGGGAAAACGTAGCAACATCAACGAATTGTTCGCCAACCTTTTCAGGGAAGTCCTCCGGAATAATAGGAATACAATAGGACGATCAAGTTTTGACACTCAAACTTGTCGAGCTTATTTGGGAGCCCATCAAATTGGAATAAGGACTTGTGAAAACGGCAAATGATTCAAAAAATAGACGGTGTGAATCTTCCATGTTCAGCCGTGTATCTCTGTGCACCATTTTTGGAGATCGTTTGCGAGGATGTCATTCTGACTGCCATCAAAGATGAAGGTGCTGCTTTTGAATATGCCTCAGAGGAGCTGAAGAACGATTATCACTTTGCTTTGGAAGTGGTATCCATGGGCGGTCCAGGCCAGGAAAAAGTCGGGGATGTGTCATCATCAGATGTGATGATACCACAAAGAACAAAAGTGGTGCAGAGTGAGCAATATGTAGTGCATAAACACTTTCAAGGGCACTAGTAGCGAACGAAAAGAAAAATGATAGTACTCATCATCATCGACATGATCATATCAACCTCGTTAATTGAATTTTTCATTGAAACGATTGCTGCGGTTGGATGCTTCTGGAAGGATTTTGTGAGACCTGCTTTGTAGCATTCCAGTCAGTCTTCCCGTTTTGCCCATTAGTGGCAGGATCGAGGGTGGCACGGAAATGTTGAATCCTTTTGATGTAGAGAGAGTTACATGACGGTAGGTGTGAGGACATGGGCCTTTTGGCGCAGGTGCGATGGAGCACATTTCGCCTGATCTTTGGGACGACCCGCGCTTTGTTTTGTACGCTGTGCAGCGCGCACCTGGCGCTTTGGAGCATGCGCAAGCTGATATCAAGGTAAGGTGTTGGGGGAGTTTGGATATCGGTGTGCTCTGAGAGGAGAAGCTGGATTGACGGACCCGTTACAAATGTCAGGTATTGTGAAGCGGTATGAACACATCAAGCCAGGAATATCCCACTGACACAACTATCTTGATGTATGATCAGCCCACAAGATTGCAATGCTCTGTATCTTTTGATGTTCTATAAAGTTGGTACCTGGTATAGAGTTAGTGGTGTTTCCCATGATGCATGTCACGGTATCTCTAATATTTAGTCAGTGCAGTTAATTCTGCCCATGTACTGGCTGACTCATTGACGGATACTGCATGACAGTCAGCTTGTCAAAAGAACGTTGCATGGTTGCCCGATCGTTTATTCTTGCTTGGCTTGGGCTCAACTTGTGAAGTAGAGATCCATTCCTGATGTTTTGATGAAGAGTTGTCAAGAGGACGTCTAAGCTCGATGCTTAGATTAAATGTAGTTTTGCCAAATGGGCATGCTGAACTTCTCACGTTTCCTCCATCTTCCACAGTTCAAGATGTAAGGACAAAGGCCCAACAAGCCTTTGGGAAAAAGTACCTCAAACTTATCACTGCCAAGAATCGAGTCCTAGTGGATCCTGACACAACCTTAGAAGAAGCAGAGATAGAGGACGGAGAGTGCCTTACAGCTCTGGTACTTCAACCACAACTGGCAGCAGCAAGAAGGGCCTTTGCATTCTTGCGTCCTGGAGATAGTGCAATCGTTACCTGGGGTCGTGGCGGTTCAGCAGTTCGACATCAGCCCAAGGGTGTGCAGCAGATTCAGGCCTCCTTTGAGACCTTTGCTGCGATTCTGGAAGATGGATCTGTCGTTACCTGGGGCGATGCAGACCTTGGCGGTGACAGTGCGGCAGTTCGAGATCAGCTCAGGGGCGTACAGCAGATTCAAGCCACACATGTCTCCTTCGCTGCAATTCTGGAAGATGGATCCGTCATTACCTGGGGTAGTCAAGACGGTGGCGGCGACAGTTCAGCAGTCCGAGATCAGCTCCAGCATGTGCAGCAGATTCAAGCTACATGTAGGGCCTTTGCTGCTATTCTGGAGGACGGCTCTGTCGTTACTTGGGGTGATGCAGGCTATGGCGGTGACAGTTCGGCAGTTCGAGATCAGCTCAGGGGCGTACAGCAGATTCAGGCCACACCTGGGGCCTTTGCTGCGATTCTGAAAGATGGATCCGTCGTTACGTGGGGTCATGAAGGCTATGGTGCTGACAGTTCGGCAGTTCGAGATCAGCTCACGGGTGTGCAGCAGATTCAAGCCACTCTTCAGGGGGCCTTCGCTGCGATTCTGGAAGATGGATCCGTCTTTACATGGGGTGGTGCAGGATTTGGCGGTGACAGTTCGGCAGTTCAACATGAACTCAGGTTTGTTTAGTCTAGTTGTGTATGTCGAATAGCAATTCCTGAGCCGTCACATTGGAATCATCTTGGTTGGTGGATAAAAAGGATAGCTACAAACGCATCTCGTAGCCACACAGTGTTTTGTTTGTGATTTAGGGGTTTCTAACGTTTTTAGGACGCATAAGGGTGTGGCAAGTGCGAACATGATGATTGTAAGTTCCGAATTCAGTGAGATCTTCAAGCATAGATTCTAATCCACCTTCGGGTACCTATGAGTCCATGGCAACTGCAATACGGGGAAGCCATTGCCAGGCACTCGCGATGGGCCGCTCGTTTGTTTGAACAAGTATATACCTATATATATATATATACATATAATATCATGTGCCAATGTGCCATGGTCATTTCCCATTTTTTCCCATCATACTAAGGTGTCTTGAAAAATTAGCACCTGCAAGAAGCGATTTCTTCACCACAATATCCTGTGACAATTCTTCTCCCATAACTCATAGTCAAGGCTCAAGGCCTCCTTCGTGCACCCGCCGAAGGCAGAGCCGACATTTGTTCTGGAAGTGTTGGCTCGTGCTCCAGCAGCGTTGCCCTTTGCAGCAGCCGAGTGACCATGATGCATCCAGAAGACACCCAGGTGAAGGATATGATACCTACATACAATGTGTTGTTGAAAACTTCATTGTGTGTGTGTGTGTTTTTTTGTAAGGGGGTGCGGTAGACACCTCTCACCTGCGGTGAAAATTAAGGAATGAAATGGAAAGATATAATATGTTTGGTCCTTGGTCAACTGAAAGTCTTGTTTAGATAGATGGGTTCAAACTACAAGCTGTTGGAGACCCCGGGTAATTATAGACACACTGACATACTCTGTACATATTAACCTACAACATGCAATTTTCATTTCCGGCCAATCTAGTTCCAAAACTTGAGATGGCATGAGGAGCAAATAAGTGACAGGACTATTGCATGTATACAAATGACTTTTTTACACGATCTATGAATTTGTATATTGCCAATACAGGTGCAACATTGCAACACCTTTGTGATCATGCTCCAGCAGGTATTAAGAGATATCGGAAATGAAGAGTCGGACATGCCTGATAGCCAAGATGTGTGTGAAGAAGCAACGACGGAGGCTACAAGAACAGAGGCCACTAGACATGAACGAGAGGCCGATGAAAGATCTGAGGAGATTGAGAGGGCTTCTGATGATTCTTTGGATGAGAGCCCACGAGGTCTTTACACCTTTATGGCAGGTACGGAAGAAGGAGTACGACGCTATGACGTATTTCTACGACAGGAGGCTTCGAATCATGACATCACTGATTTCATCGAGGACTTTCTACAAGGTGAAGTAATTCTGCAGGAGGTCACGGGAGCTCCTGGCTTCGCAGTTGAACGCCAAAGAATCTTTGTTGTGATAGTGGACAATGCCAGAGATGTCTATCTTTCTCTACAGAGGCGCTTTCATGGCCGAGAACAAGAAACCTTCAAGATTCTCAGGATACGCGGCATGGTGAACTATGACATCTATGCGAGGCACTTCTTGCAAGAGGAGCCGCTTGATGTATTTTTAGGATTGACGTCGTGGATCAGCACGCCTTATCGGAGACTACAACCTGGAAGTCTGGTCACTGTCAAGTTTCCAGATCCACAAGGTGGAGCGTATTCATTTGAGATTGCACCTGCAGAGAGCTCTGGATTCTCTCTGCTTCAGATCTTTGCCAGCAGAACTTCTGGCCGAGTGCGTAGCGAGCGGGAACTGGGCAACGCGGAGGGGGCGACCCGGGTTTCGCAAAGCTACGCATCATGGCCGGTTGAAAGTCAAAATTCTACTCTTGATGTCTTCTCAAGACTCCCACCGCCGGGAAATCCTGATCATGGGAAGGTGAGGTTGAGTTTATGGTCTGAGTTGAGCTCGACTGACAGGGCTTTGGATGAGGCACAATTTTGTCCTGGATCTCCCAAACCTTTTCTGGTTCTTGATGACGGTGAAGATGAAAGAGCTACGATTGCACATTCAAGGAGAAGCATCAACATTGATATACCAGCACAACTAGGAGATATTGTCAGACTTCTAGTACATTGGGACCATTGCCCACTTTGCATGACAATGCCAGAAGGCTTCGAGACCCCTCCAATTGCTATGCAGTTCCTCCTACGATGCATCGCAGGATGGAGCGAACGAATTGAGAGTGTACACATATATACCGACGGATCTAGTAGACATTGTAATGATGAAACCAGATCCAGCTTTGCGTTCCTGGTCTTCGGCTTTGACGGGAAGAAGGCGCCCATGCACTTCTTTCTGGGTTGGTTCGCTCACGATGTGATCACGGACCCATCACATCGCCTTTATACTGGGGCTTCGCATTGCAACGCCAAGGAAGCTGAGACGAGCGCTCTTATTTGGGCGAACATATGGCTTCTGCAGAGCGGTATAACAAGGCCGACATGGTTCCACTATGACGCACTTAGCGTCGGCAATGTTATGATAGGCCAATGGAATCTACACATGGAATGGACGCAAGGGAGGAAACTTCGAGAATTGGTTCAGCTTAGCCAACATCTACGTGCAGGCTGTGCACATCACTATGAACATTGCAAAGCACACAGTCTACAACCGTGTAACGAACTCACAGATTCAATTGCAAAGTCAGTGAACTGTGATGACAACTGCAAATCAGAAGTGGACCCCAATCTGGATTGGGACAAGCTATTTCATGCAGAAGATACCAGACTCTCTTGGGCGTGGTGGTGTATGTGTACGTCCTTTGGCAATGAATACCCGAAGAACGAGGCTCAGGGAGTCCACGTTGCGTCTGAAGTTTGCAGAAACCCATCATGGAGAATTCGCCCTATTGAGAGAACTGATGTCCCAGCTCAAAAAGAGGTCTTCTTTGCAATGCGGGTTGGAAGCTACAATACACTCACTCTGCATGCCAAAAAAGATGATGACACTTTGGTTTCAGAATCAACAAGAGCTGCAATGTTGAGAGATCAACTCAAGTCCTCGCAATACCATGTGGTTGGCTTACAAGAAACAAGATGCAATGCGCAAACCATTTTTAGCAGTGAGAACTTTTACAGGTTTACTTCTGGAATGGATGAACGCCGACCGGGGTATTGGGGATGTGAGTTGTGGTTCTCAAGAGGAACTTCCATCGCTACCACAACAGATGGGAGAAAAGTGGGATTCGACATTCAAACAATGACAGTACTTCATGCACATCCTCGACTACTGGCGGTTCATGTAAAAGTGGCAGGGAATTCCATAGTGTATGTCTCTGCCCATTCACCCCATGAAGGAGCTGATGATACTGAAAAGGACGATTGGTGGACGATGTTTAGGAAGTTGGCAGAAAGACATCGGATGATTGGTCGATGGTGCATCATGGGAGATTTCAATGCCAGATTTGGTCTGCCGGCAGATGACTCCATCGGGGAGCTTGTGTTTGAGGATGCGGATAATGACAATGGGGGCAGACTTCGAATTTTCTGTTCTGATTTTTCTTTCTGGATACCTACGACCTTTCAAGAATGTCATTATGGCCCATCAACCACTTGGATTCATCCAAGAGGAACATCCCAGGCGAGGATTGACTATGTCTTGATCTCGGGAGAAGCTTGGACATCGATCAGTAGCACTGTTGACACCAACATTGTCACGTCAAACTGCGCCCGAGACCACGAAGTGGTTTGTGTGGATCTGACTTGGACTTCTTCGCATTACACGCCATCCTCCAAACCGAAGAACTATGACTGGGAGGCGATGCACACGGATGAAGGGCAGGCGATACTACAATCGGTGGTGGACTCATTACCAGCTGTGGACTGGCATATTGATGTACACGAACACTGGCAAATTTTGGAGGACGCACTACATCGTGGCCTTTCTCAATGCTTCCCATGTTCTGAACCTCTGACACGGAGTAGCATCTTCACGGAGGAAACGTGGCAACTTCGAAATGACAAGAAGCAGGCGAAGGAGGCTTTATGTTTGCTCGACGATGCTATTGACGATGTCTATTTCTGGCTATCCTGGACATCATGGAAACATTCCACCTCAATACGGGACAATCGCAACGGCCTTATCCTGCTTATATCATCGATTGAAGCAGCACGGTATTTCACTCTCAATAGTTTCCGACTTTTGGCAAAACAACTTCGTCAATCACTGGCACAGGACAAGGCTCGCTATTTGGACAAGATTGTTTTGACAGCGGGACAACATCGTGGTGGTGACATTTTCAAGGCCTTAAAGCCCCTACGCATTGGCAGTGCTCTTCGCAAAAAAGGTATGCGTGCATTACCTTTTCTGCTGGGACCAGACGGGAAGGTGGCAGAAGACGAGGATGCCAGAGACCGCCTATGGAGTGATCATTGTGCTGTCATGGAAGCAGGTGTTGAGACAACAACGCAACGATTACTGAAGAGAGTTCAGAAGAGGACCGACCACAACTTCTTTCAACTCCCAGATTCCCTTCGATTGGATGATGTCCCGTCTCTTGTGGAGCTTGAAGGTTGTTTTAGAAGAATCAAGCCAAGAAAAGCAGCAGGGGCGGACGGTTTCAAGTCTGACTTATGTCGCCTTGCATCATCTCAACTTGCTCGTCGATTTCACCCAGTGCTTACAAAGATGTATCTTAGAGGAGAGGAGCCAGTGCAGCTCAAAGGCGGACTTTTAGTATCTGCTTTCAAGAGTGGTTCTCCTCAGGACGTCACGAACTACAGAAGCTTGCTTTTGAGCAGCCACTTGGGTAAGGCACTCAGACGCACCCTGCGTCAGAGACTCGTACCCTACTACAGTGAGGCCTCGGACGATTTTCACCTATCTGTCAAGCCGGGGGGTTGCGTGAGTCACGCCTCACAAGGGCTACGTTTGGTGATCTCGGCCGCTCGTTCTCGTGGCCTATCGACTGGAGTACTGTTTCTTGACGTGAAGGCCGCATACTATCGGGTTGTCAGGGAACTTGTTGTGGACATGGCTGATGATGGAAGAAGTCTACAACGAATGCTGCAATATTTCAACTTGGATTGCACGGAAGAAACTGAACTACTTGCTGCAGTGGCAGATGGTAACGTGGCAGAGGCGTTGAACATCCCACAACACCTTCAACATCTACTACGTGAAGCATTGTGCAACACGTGGTTTGTGACTGAAAGACGCAACACGCTATACGAATGTCTTGCCGGGTCCCGCCCGGGGGACGGACTTGCTGATGTAGTTTTTGCACTGATCTTCAGAAAGATACTTCAATGTGTGAAAGAAGATTTTTGTTCTGAATACGGTGACGTCACTACAACAAACAGATCGCAGTTTGACGTCTTTGTGGACGAGCCCCCTACTGTGGAATTACCGGCACTATTGGACGTGGTCTGGGCCGATGACCTGGCGATAGTGGTCACTCATCGACAGCCGGAAGAGATGCTTGCAAGGATTCGCTTCATCACCTCACGAACTTTCCGGCACTGCCTCCGACACGCTCTCATCCCTAACCTCAAGAGAGGGAAAACGGAGCTTTTACTCTGCATCAGAGGATCCGGCAGCAGAGTTTTGAGAGGCCACATTTTCAATCAACCAGACCCTTTTTTGGACATTGACAACGTCCCGCCGGCATTCAGTCGTGTGATGGTCAGCCTTTGTTACAGACATCTTGGTAGTCGTATTCAGCTTGGGCGAAGCATTCTACCGGAAATCAAAGCCAGGTTGGGTGCAGCCACGCAAATTTACCGCAAACATCGACGTGCTATCTTCCAGAACAAGCTCCTCACGTTGGATAGACGCAAATATCTCTTCAACACTATGGTGATGAGCATTGTCAAATACAACACAGGAACTTGGGCGGAGCTTAGTAAGGCGGAAAGCAAATTCTTTGTCTCCCGGATCATGACGATGTACAGAGGACTACTTCGTGCAACAGTCCCAGAGGACAAACTCAGATACTGGAACAATTCGATTGTGCTTGCTACACTTGGTCTTGCTGACCCACTGCAACTACTACACGAAGCGCGACTCAGCTTTGTCGTATCGGCTTTTAAAAGTGGCCCCCAGCTCTTGTGGACACTTGCGGCTGCAGAGGGACTTTGGCTGAACAGTGTCCGTGACAGCAGAGATTGGCTACATCGTCAACTCAAAGGACTGGGCCCGGACAAGTTTGGAGCTCAGTGGAATCCAAACTATGCACAGGTCTGCAGAGATCAGCCAGATGTTTTCAAAAGGTGGCTCAAAAAAGCAG
Organism: Breviolum minutum Mf 1.05b.01; assembly: GCA_000507305.1. Classification (NCBI taxonomy): domain Eukaryota; class Dinophyceae; order Suessiales; family Symbiodiniaceae; genus Breviolum; species Breviolum minutum. Next base: position 6,573 of record DF241635.1, on the reverse strand, counting down.
CTCATCACGCGAGGCTGCAACACGAGCTGATCACAAAATGGCAGGAATTTCATCATGATTTTCTCCTATTGCTCATACAACAGGGGTATCAGATTGCATTTCCGTGGCCTAGTGGAATGACCGTGGGGGAAGAGATTCCAGGCGAGGCGTGCTTATCTTGTGATCGTATTTTCAAAAATCGCGCTGCGTGGTCAGTACATGCATTCAAGGTCCATCACAGGACCAATGATCGGAGATATCTGATCAACGGTACAAGGTGCGAAGCTTGTATGCGGGAATTCGGATCGTTCGATAAACTCCAACGGCATTTGAATTACAAGACGAGCTGTGCAGTTCAACTTCGACAAGCAGGACATTTCTATCCTATACAGCCGGGGATCAATAGCACGCAACAGAGAAAGCAAATGTCCTACCCGATTCCTGTTATGAGCACGCAAGGTCCGCAAAGACAGTGGGACCAGCCGGTGGCTACGGAATGGTCAGATGGTGTCTTGCCTGACTTCGAAGAGGAGTTACTGGATTGTGCACTTGCGATCACTGATGAACAGAGTTTTATGGAGATGGTCGACAGCTTCAAGCAGGTTTTCAGACGAAACTGGTATGCGCTTACGGATCTCTTCCGTACCTTTCGACATTTTCATCAAGAAATGCTCAGACTATGGGAAGATCTTCGAGAACCCTACAACGTTTCTATTTCGCTTCTTGCAGATGTGCTTCAATGGGTGGAGTCGAGGCTACATCTCAGGTGGTTTTTTTCGGAGGAGCGGTGTGCTTTATTACCAGATGCAGAGGCTTTGAGATCGGCGGCATGGAACTACTGCTGTGAGAGGAGTGCCTTGCAAGAACGCACAGAGTGGCAAGGGGGAGAACCTGTACCACGGTTTGTGCAAAAAGAGCTGGTATTTCTTCACCTTTTTGCTGGAGAAAAAAGAGCCGGAGATCTACAGGACGCTTTGAATGAAATTAACATCCCGAGTGGATGTGTTCGGGTGATTTTGGCGGTTGACATCATCTACGACGCCATCAACGCGGACCTTTGCTCTGAGAAGATTCAGGCTCGATGGATGGAATTCATTCGACGTGGCTACATCGCAGCTCTGTACGCGGGGCCTCCTTGCGAAAGTTGGAGCCGTAGTCGCAAAGGAGGAGGAGTTCCAGAGCATGAATTAGGGGATGGAGGTCCGCGGGTGGTTAGATTGGCAAACTGTCCCTATGGTATTGAGTCTCTCAAGGTAAGGGAGGTTCAGCAGCTTCTGTTGGCGAACACGCTGCTATTATTTGCCATACAGGCTTTTTTCGCAATGGTTATTTGTGGACGCTTCGCAATGATTGAACATCCTGCAACTCCATCAGACCCTTCGGAAAGATGGCTCGCTTCAATCTGGAAGTTGTACATTGTGGAAGCTGTCAGAAAACATCCGTGGGTCCAAACAGTGACAATTTTTCAAGGTCACTATGGATCAAAGAGTCCGAAACCGACCACCTTGATGTTTTCATGTGGAAGTGGCATCTCGGCGGAATCTTTGTTGAAGCAGTGCAGAACGACTCAGCAACTGCCTAAGGCACTTGTAATGGGCCGCAGCGGTGGTGAATACACCACTGCATCTTTGAAAAACTACCCGGGGGGGCTTTGCAGAGCTTTAGCCTTTGTTCTGGAACGCTGGCTGGCATATCATATACCACCTGATTTTGCCGCAGCTGGTAGTTGCAACACTGACCATAGCCATTTCATGGTATTTGTACAGAGGCTTATGGTCCAATTTAATTTTGACGCCGTTCGTGGAGCGGATTGCGCGTTTTGAACCCTTTGCATGTTGTAATTTGCTTGCGTCGTCACGACTCGAATTGCCTCAAAAAAAAAAAAATTGCCAATGTGAATTTTCCCAGCTCCAACAAGAGCCACCAGGCGGTTCCCACGAGTTTCAGCAAACATGTGCCACCTCGTTTGGTTGAATCAATGTTTGCGTCCAACTTGCTGAGGTTACTCGAAGATTCAACGTTTTTGCTTCGCGCCATCGAGCGCAATGGAGATTGCATGGCCTTCATGCCTAACGATGTCGCCATTGACCAAAGGTTTGTTCTGATGGCCCTCAGGTGAGGTGTTGGGGATTTTGGTGTGAAGTTGGATTCCCCAAACTTTTTCGGCCTTACTAAAGCAGATTCTGAGAAACAGCCCTGGCAGATAGAAGCAACGATTTCCAATAGATTGTTTGGACTTTGGGACATTCCCCCCCCCCCAAAAAAAAAAGGGGAAGTTTCCCATAGGCTATTGACCACCATTTCTTGACTCGGATACTCGTGGACTTTCAGGCTCGCCCTGAGCCATGACAGACTGACACTCCTGCAATCTTTGTGAACAGTGTCTACCGTCACCAAGCAGAAAGTTCTAAGCTGCAGCAATTTTTCATGATACTCATTGATACTCTGTATTGCGTTTTTTCTTCTTTTTCAGAATCATCCGATCATCTCACCATATTTGCTCGTATTTTTGTTGGTATGTCCAGTTTCCAGTTTCCATTTTATTGCAAGCCAAACTGTATTCTGATTGTTGAGGTGCAATGGCCGGTCGTTGTGCCACCTGAACAGGTGCAGTCCAGAGCAGTGGAATGCAAATGTGCTCATGTTGGACCCCAGTATGCCAGCTCTTGAAGTAACAAGATCCTGAAATTAGGTAATTGCATACAGCCTTGCCACCTTGCATTCCCATGAGTTTTTCCATCGTAGAGGTTGAAATACACATCCCAGCTTAGATGTCATTTCCTCATTTTTCTCCGGTTTGCCTCACTTTTGCTTAACCTTTTGTTTGGCACGGCCGGGTCTCACAAATTGAGCGCGCTTGTGGCTCTCATGCCTTGTCATTGTTGAAATTGCAATCATTGTAGTCATTTGCAATCACTCGCCAAGTCTTTTCACAAAAGTCTTGGAAGATGCGTGATATATAGTCTAATATTCATATGTTAAACTTGTTTTATTACTGATATACATATACATACATATATCTTAATTTGGTTTTCGCGGCCTCTTCCTCTCCAACCAGGCAGCTGCTGAAGGAGAAGAGCTTCACCTTGCAGGCCTTACAAGCAGCTGGCGTGAAGGCAGTCACCATGATGCCAGAGGAGTTTTGGCAAGACAGGTGGGGACAGGTGGCGGAGTATGGGTGGTATGGGCAGAGTTCAGATAAAATTCAAAATGATAGAACATATTGATCCAGGGTGACACCCATCACTTTTGATTGGGAAAGATGATGTTGAAATGTTTCGCAGTTGGGTGGTTGAGATACCGGCAAGAAAAGCTGAACTGCACCAGAAATTGATGTCAACGAGTGCACGGCTCAAAGTGTGAAGTAGAGATTCATTCCTGATGTTTTGAAGAGTCGTCAACAGGACGTCTCAGCTCGATGCTTAAAGTAAATGTAGCTTTGCCAAATGGTCAAGCTGAACTTCTCACACTTTTGCCTTCTTCCACGGTTCAAGATCTAAGGACAAAGGCCCAACAAGCCTTTGGGAAAAAGTACCTCAAACTTATCACTGCCAAGAATCGAGTCCTAGTGGATCCTGACAAAACCTTAAAAGCAGCAAAGATAGAGGACGGAGAGTGCCTTACAGCTCTTGTACTTCAACCACGACTGGCAGCAACAGGAGGTGCCTTTGCCTTGTGGTATCATGGAGATAGCACAATCACTACCTGGGGTTCTGCAAACTCTGGCGGTGACAGTTCGGCAGCTCGAGATCAGCTCGGAGGTGTGCAGCAGATTCAAGCCACTATGTTTGGGGCCTTTGCTGCAGTTCTGGAAGACAGATCCGTGGTTACTTGGGGTGATCAACGCTATGGCGGTTCCAGTTCAGCAGTTCAAGATCAGCTCGGGGGGGTGCAGCAGATTGAAGCTGCGTACGGGGCCTTTGCTGCGATTCTGGAAGATGGATCCGTCGTTACTTGGGGTGAGGCGTGGTGTGGCGGTGACAGTTCAGCAGTTCGAGATCAGCTCAGGGG
>DF241634.1:0-73657 GCA_000507305.1 Breviolum minutum Mf 1.05b.01 | reverse complement strand
TTATATAACCTATATATGTATTTACATATTTGTTTGACCCCCCCTCCAGGACTATGATCCTAAGGAACTGATCGTAGTGGACACAGGTCCCGAGCCCTCAGCATTTTTTTCAGAACTTCGAGATGATCCTCGTGTCATCTATCGTCATTTCGTCGTAGCAGATTCGCGATTAGATCTACCTGAAGGTTGGAGAAAAGGTGCACCAGTCTATTTTGGAATCAGCAACTTGGAGAAATCTTTTCAATTGATCCAAAAATTGAGCCTCCTTGAAACTAACAGCCCTGAAAAATCCTGAAAAGTTGTGGCAAAGGGAAAGAATAGAATTCCTTTTGGGTTGGAGGGCCAATTTTCAGGGGCGAACTGTTAGTTAGTTTCAAAGAGGATAGTTTTTTTTTTCGTTATAATATATATATATATATATATAGATCAACTAAGGAACATACGGAAAAAACAACAACGGAAACCAACAGCTACTGTAAGCGGAAGCTGATTGGTTCTGTTGTTAAAAAAAACAAATTTGTATTATATGGTTTTGAAGTGGTGACTGGCACTCTTTTTTGCAAGAATCATGAAGTAAAAAGTATATCCCATTGGAGACTAAGCTCATTTACTTGATAACCTTGGCTCAAAGTGAAGAATGTGAAGTGAGTCCAGCTAGCAGCTAGCATTTCGACAATTCGCTCACAAATTTTTGGTGTGATCAGTAACTTGAAATACCTGAAGTTTCACATGGACCTTGAAGAAAAATCACCAAAACATGACGATGCATAAGCCCCTGGAAAAAGGAGATGAAACATCAACAATAAGGAATTCAAAAATTCCAGCCATTTGAGTGAACATTTCAGGTGATCAAGAGCTGTGGACTGAGCTTGGTCTAGAACCTAAAGCTTGGTCCTTGGGACTGAAACGCAACGTGGCTATTGAGTTGGCAGGAGGAGAAATCATCGCACACTTTGACGATGACGATCTTTATGCTCCAGGTTATTTAACTTGGATGCATGAACGTTTAGCAAATGTTCTGAACAAAGACAAGGATCCGGTCACTGGGTTTTGAAAAATGGACAAGTTATGAAGCAAGCTAAATGTCACATCTCCATGGTTTTTCCACGTAGAGTTCCCAGCCCCGAAGCCATGAAGCCTTGGGAAGGGTTATGTTTTTTATGCACCTCAACAAAAATTGGAGGCTGAAGATAGCTTTTGGATCCCAGGTTTAGACGGAAAGATTCGTTTTTTTGTTTCTTATTCTTGTTGGGTGCTTGTGAAACTGTATTGTGATTCATTGTCTTTTTTTTCAGTCGAAAAAAGTTTTCATGGCCATTGCTCAGCCGAAAATTCTCCATGTTTTTGTTTATCTCACCGTGGCACTCAAGGTGATATCAGAGTACATCGAATCCAAACTTCCTCCAGCAGCGGTAACTCTTCGAGCATGGCATTTGTTGGATTTGTCCGACATGACGTTTGGCTACATGGATGTGGAGAACGACCCATTGGTACCCAAGGACCAACGTTATGGTTGGCTATTTGGCTGGGGATTTTCCTATATGTTTACTCGTTCCTGCTGGGAATTGACACCTGTGCCGGATGTGGAATGGTCTGAGGATATCAGTTTCTATGAAGAGCTCAAACGTTTGAAGGTTCCTGTTGTTCCTGTACATCCACCAAGTTCAAGTGCAATTTGTGCCCATAGCTACCATGCCAAAGTGAACACCAGTGGTGGTGAATTTGCGGGTGCGGTACGTTGTGGAACTGCCCTTCAAGAGACACCTAAAGCGCTGATGGACTTGATGCCTTTGGCCGAAGCAGCTGCAAGTTGTGTTTCATCACGGATCGGGAGCCGAGATCAAAGTATTGGTGAGAAGAGTGGTTTTCGTGTGAACTTGTCGGAAAAACGTGAGTTTCTTCAATGTCGCGGACAAGCGTGGTTTGCTTACCAGCAACAAAAGATCAGCGACAGGAAGGTCACGAAGACCGTTTCAGTGGCGACCTGGCCTTCGTCTTAGGAGCTTCATTTCAGCTGCCGGCTTTCAGACCCCGACAGTTTTGGGTGTCAGGGGCTGGGGAAAAAAGATCTCGCAGAAAAGACCTTTTTGCCTTAAGATGAAAAATCCTGATAAGTGTTTGAAAACCCCATGAAACTGTCAATATGAAAAGAAACTACTGACTGGGTGTCATAAGATTTATACCTTGTAGTACTTCAAGGATGCTTGGAATGTACCCATTTTAGGGGACCCTTTTGCATTTTTCCTAGATAGGTGTAAATAGCCCTAAATAGGAATATCTAAACGTTGCATTTTTGTCATTTCAGAGTGGACCCTGGCAGAATTGAAAGCAAAGGCTCAGAAACAAATCCCAATTTGTTCAGAAAGGTATCACAACGATTGATTATTGTCAATATGGGCAAATTAATCATAGGTGACCCAAAAGCCCTCCGACCAACGACCTAAAAAAGGGGTACGCTCACGAAAGTGTGTAAATTGTGGATAAATCTACCCGCTTTGGCGAACGTACCCCTTTTTTGTTTAGAGGTACCTGTTGTACCCAATTTGCACAGTGCAACGGGTCTGACTGTCTATCAGGGCAACACAAAGGCCATGACTATCTACCAGGGCAACACCCCTAAAATACAATGAGTTGCGTGATCTTGCTTGCATGTAGGGGTACGTTGAATGGGGTACGCTCCATCAGTTCTTGAGTACTGACAAGTACTGGTATGACCTAACCTATTCTATTGTAAACAACTGGTCATGTTGTATCATCTGAATTCATATTATATATTTGCAGAAAAAGGGAAGTTATTTTTTTGGCGTCTTTTTTTGTGTCTGCACCAAAATGAACACTATTTTCTCTTATGGGTTTTCGAACGCTCAGGTGCTGCTGATGAGGTGGGGTTACAGCCATGGTATGGGGGTACATTCTATGATTTTATTTTCGTCACCAAAGGAAGGGTTTGAGTCTAACAAAAGGTCCAACATTTGCACAAAGTTTGTGGAAAAGCAAAAGGACATAGAATCCTTGGTGAACTTAGAGGTCGTTTATTTGGAAGTTGATGAACCTCTCGTTTTGAAGCAACCATTCCATCCTGTCTATGAGCAAATTCCAAAGCTTCATCCTTAGGATTTGTGTGATGCATATGGAAGTTGAACGCCTTTTTGGTGATAGAGGTAACACTTGTAGAAGCAGATTTGTGTACCAAAATAGAAATTGCCAAGCAAATGTTTGGAGAGGGAACTGCCATCATTGAACTGCAAGAAATCATCTTTGCATATGTAGTGAGTGTATGAAGACTGAAGGATGTTTTACTATGCTGACCCGAAAATACTCCCAGCCATCTCTAGTCCCAAGTCCTTTTAGCCAACAAACCATATTGGGACCATTCCTCCGGGCCTTCTGTTACTCGAACCCCTCTAATTTTTTTGGGTTGAGAGGGTCGTGCCTGTTGACAGGCCACCCTTAAAGCGCGGTCGGGGTGGCCAGAAATACTTGAAAATTGGGTTGGTCTAAGAAGGGAAACAACACCCCTCCGGAAAACTAACATGGAACCTTAAAAAATTGCTTGTTTGTAGATGTTTTCCCTTTTCCAACCGGGGGGCATCTTCAGGTTACATGTTAATTTTTGGGAAATGTAAGAGATGACTCGATAGCCATTTATCTTTTAGATGTTCAGTTCAGTCTTGGACCTGGAAAGTTTGTGATGGTTCAATTTAGCCTACGTACTAAAATTTCCCTTGTGTGCGGATAGTGTTTTCTCTGTTTTTTTTTGGTTATCGTGTTTCTGGGAGATCACTCGAATTTTTGCCGTTAACGAACTTGCAAGTCTATTTATCCATTGTTTTTGAAGGTTTAAGGAAGGATTCATGGACATTTTGTATATCATATCTTTCAATAAACATCTGAAAAAGTCTGTTTTTATGCCCTAGCCCCTGACTAAATGCGCCAATGATTTGAGACAAATGCTGATTGAGTCGTTTCATTCCCCCCCCCCCAAACAGGACTTCACATTTCCGGTGGAGCTGAATCAATTCAGTTCAGGGTCTTCGTGCAGTGCAAAATACTCATCAAACAATACATTTCCCTGCGCATAACGTGACAAGTAGTATATGAATTCCATTACATATGTGAACTCTTGTTGCTATCAATCCTATGAGGTCACAGTGGCCGATGAAGGCGGAAGATGGGTTTGTTCCAACTTGTGCAAGCAGAATTGGAGTAGTGAATAAAACGCGTATCTTACATTCCATGATGCTGGGTCTGGAAATTCGGCCTTCTTTTGGAGGGTTGTTTCGCCCCAAAATAGAGGACAAACAGGTTCCAAATTTTTTAAATCCCCAGATAACTGGGTAGTTTTTTCCATGGATGTTTTTTTCATCGTTCAATCGACTTCCCCGAGGTTGACCCAGTTTTTCTTTGGGAACATTTCCTTCAGGCATTTGATGGTGTATAGCGTCCTGTCATTTTGGATGTAGATGATCCAGACTTTTCTTGGAGCTGCCGTAAGTGATGCGCCATTCATCTCACAGGCGGATCTCTTGGTTAAGGAAATTAGCCAACTACATCAAGAGCTGGTGCCTCAGTTTTTTGCCCATTTGGAGAAGAGTGCCTAAATATCTTTTCAGTTGCGTTGGAATAACCAACTTTCCCGCTGATATTCCAAGGCAGATTGGCAAAATGGCAAAATAGACATATTTGAAAGGAGATACCTTTTCCAAGGCCCATCATTTTGGGATATTTTGGGTATCCATTCGTCAAAATTTCCAGTGTTTTCATGTTTCAGAAAGTTGATTCCCGGACCTTCCTTCTGTTGGACATCTTTTTCCCACACCCTTTGCAAGATACAAGCAAGATACTTATACATACATGTTGCGTCTTCCCATTGCAAGTGTCACACGTACCAAGGGGTCACGAGTTGAGGAGGGAGAAGCATCAAGTGCAAAAACGCAACCTTTCAGAGGCGAAATTGGCTGTGTATGCTGGAGCATGGTGGATGATAGGCACCTCCAACGAATGAAACCGAAACGGAATTTTGATGGAAATTCCAAAGTTTCACCAAGACATCTTTTTTGTTTCATCGATTTTTTTCCGGCTTTTTTTCTCACTCACTTTTTGTTGGGTGGCCGGAAACATGGTAGTGAAAGTCGGTTAGCATTTTTGCTTTTCATGTTTTTTTTGGGGGATTAATTGGCCTTTTGTTTTGGGACCGTCTAGGCACAGCTGGCTGAAACACAACTGGATGCTGCCAAACGTGGGACTTCACAAACCAGGCCTCTGGGGAGGGGATGATTTCACCACAGGTCAAGCCTTCTGTTGCTAAGTCATGATTAATTATTCCTTACCCAGAGTCTTTGCCGGGTCAGAGATCTTTAGGCTTTGGGAAAAGAAAACCTTTCCCCCAAAAAACGATCCAAAAAGACTCGAAATGATTTTGCTTTGAATTACAGTAGATCTTTCGCAAGAGTTTCTCTTTTTCACTGCGTGTCAATTTCACTTCGATTTTGGTGTGTTGAGTTGTACGTTGAATTGAACTGTAACTTGCTATTCAAGCAGAAATGTTGATTCACTGGACCATTGTTTATTTTTCTTGCCGCATGGCTGAAATATAAAACTCATGTCGCAGTATCCCTCATGGAAACGCGTTTTCATTGTGTTTGGTTCATCAAACCTGCCTGGAGAGAAGATATGCCATGATTCACACTGGACTTTTATGCAACCAGGATGTATCCTTTACACAATGATTGGATGAAACAAATTCTTGAACAGTTTTATAGATTTACACATTGAAATCACTCGAAATCCATGGCAAAGCAAAACCCTTCACTTTGTCCTCAGAGTGAAGGCCACTAGAATTCGGCAACCCGCAACTGGCCCTGCCAGCCTGGCCCTGCCAGGGAACGTCGCGATGCGCTCAAGAAGCTACTTTCAGGTGCCTGGCTTTTTTGGGCGTTTCAAATCTTGGAATGATGGATAAATGATGAAATCCAAACAAGTCATTGAATGTACTGTAAGATGTATGTATTATATACAACTCATTTACTCTTGGGAGGTTTTTCTTTTTTCAGATTTAAGATTCTGAAATACATGCACCACTAGCACAGTGAGGGATAAAAACAATTCTCAGCCGCGGTGCAGCACGCAAACTAGCTTCCGCACACATTTCCCTTCGACACACTGACAAGGCCAGCGGATTTGATTGTGTGATTGATCTACAGAACTGATATACACTGGCAGGATGAAAGTTATGCTTGTTGAGCATCACAAGATGTGAAAACCCTTTCCCCCTAGAATCCTTCCATGGTCACCTGTTGTTCTTTTCGGGCGGTCGGATTTCTTCCTCCAAAACTGTTAAAATCTTATTAATTTAAAACAGGGTGAAATCTGACCATCCCGCGCTGGCCACGTAAAATGAGCTATAATGTCTCTTGCCCGATTATATTCTTTAGCCACGCGTTTTTGCAAAATTTGCAAGTGTCTTCAGCTTTGTGGGGTCTTTCGGATAACGCAGCCAGATTCAATCAGGATGCCAACACTGAATCAAGACATACACCTCCAAACATGTTGGCTGGGTGTAAAATCCACCATGAAAGTAGATATGAACTGCAAAGAGGGAGGCTTTCTATCCATGCCATAGTTTTTTTGCTAGATAGTCTGATGCTCACTGTTGAAGAAATATCCACGTATTCTGCTTGAATTACGTCGACGTAACGTCAGCTCAATCCCAAAGAGGTAGCTTAGCTTTGTTGCAAAGGGAGTCGCTCTCAAATGTGAGCAGCAAATCCACTGGCTTTGTGGGAGTCCTTGTGACCCTTCAGTGCCTGTAATGTTGGAACGCTACGCGTTGATCAACTTTTTCAGCAATCATGTCATATCATGTCTTCCAGGCTCTTGTTTGGTAAGATTTTCATACACCACACATTTTGATACTCATGCATCTTGACTTTCATCACTTACAACAAAACCCCGATCCGTAACATTCTCGTCATAGAGGCTGTTCACCATGTCCAGTAAGACTTCGTTGGAGCCCTTTGAAACCTTTGGATGATGAAATTTCACCTTTTTTCCCGTGGGCAGGATTTGTCACCAAAGGTGATTTGCTTCAGGCAGGGTCATAGGGTTGGGGAGGTGACCTAGGTTTTTCTCGCCAAAAAAAAACTGTGGCAATGGAAGATCATCGGAAGATACATCTTCGAATGGTTGTTGTTCCATTGTCATGTTAGTTTTCGGCGGTGTATGTATACACAGATTACTGTAATCTCAAAGAATGATACAACAATGGTTTTGATTTTAGACCTGAATGTTTTGCATATTTAACGGATAAGTGGATCAAACATATTTCAATTCAGGTTTTTCTTTGTTACACAATTTAGATCAAATTAGTAGATTATCCGATGATCTACATTTATATTACGGATAATTTGTGGGTAATTTCTGGATCTTGGTCAAGTGGTGAGCCTGGCTAATCAGCTGAATTAGACCTGAGTTGTTTGACCAAAGGTAGAAGAAGTCCTGACAAAGAAGGCGTGGCTGTGGATGGTCATGGATGGTCCTTATATCCATGAGTCATAAACGTCATGAACCTATGTTTTTCTTTCTTTACAATGAGGTACCTGATTTCCATGAGCAGCTGGATGATTTCAAAGTTGTTGATATAAATATCGTTGAATGTAGTCATAGCTGCAGCCTTTTTTGAGTCTTTCCATGAAACTTGGACGAGTTTAGAATGATCAAAGTACAGTTGCAGTTTTTTCGGACATTGGATCTACCCCCCTCCACCCAGCAACAGTCACCACCAGGATTATTGCACTGTTAGTAGGGAATTCCTATAAACCTTTATTTGCCACTTAGTTGGGGGTAGACTCAAGCTGAATCTCTTGTCCTGGTTGTTGGTGCTTCAATCCGGACCGAGGTAGAACTCTTGCGACGCGAAACGGAAGAACTGACGGAACGTGGGAGACACCTAGACACAACGAACGCGGTTGATGAGGAAAGGTGGAAGATGTTCCATTGAAGGAGTGAAATTTGCCAAAGACAGAGTGCAAGGCATTCAATTCAAACACTTGTTTTATGTGGGGAATCCTGGCAAATTCTTCATCAGCAAGGTGTGGATCCAAAATTGGAGGTGGTTGATATGGTTGGTTGGAGTTGGGGTTTATCAGCATGAAGGATGAAGAAGTTTGAAAGCCGAGTCTATGACAACCGATAAAATCCTACCTGGAAAACAAGTTGCTTTTAATTTTTCAACAACTTTACCCCTAAAACCAACCAGAGTTGCCTAAAATTATGGTACACTATGTTTTCCAGGTACATTGAATTTGTTGCCAGCGGCAATGTCTTGAGATGGAGGCTGCATTAGTCACTAGTCTCTGCTGTATCGGCTTCATCATCCGTGAAACTCATCACAGTGATCCGATGTTGAAAGGTGACAATGTTACAATTTTTGCAGGGCAAATGCCACACTTCTTGCATGGCTGCAAACATCTCCTCTTTCAGTTTTTTTTTAAAAACCATCCCACATATTTAGAAAATCACACACTTTGGGCACCAAAAGGTGCCGATTCACAATTCCAGACTTGAAATTCAATTCACAATTCCCATGCGGCATTTGGGACGAAGCGCAAACACATAGGGTCGCCTGGTACTGCTTTCCCGGAAACACTGCCATGCCCTCCACTGACACATCATCAACCTCCCTGGCGATTGAGATGTGCTTCTCATGCAGTGTCCGACCATGCGAATACAAAGTTGCCTGCCAACTGCCATGTTGCGACAGGTTTCGCGGGAAAATCCAAGTCTGCTCCAAATGTGCAGAGTTCTGCCCAAACCCAAAATGTCGTGTCCGTCTTCGCCCTCAAGATCTTAAGACTGCCAGCCACCTTTCGACCCGGCAGACCTTCACAGAACTTCGTTCCTTGGATGTTTTGGTGGAGCAAGCAGAGGGTGAGGCAGCCAAGGGAAAGCTGAATGCCAATGGGGCAAAGGGCAAAGGCAAGACATCAAAGGGACGGGGCAAAGGCAAACTGCAAGCAGAACAGCAGGTGGGGGGCCTTGGGGGCAAAGGAATCTGGTTCACAAATTAAAGGAGATGGAGATTCGTTTGTCAGTTCCACAATGTTTAGCATAATGCCTACATAGAGGAGACCTTTATGCTGGCTAGAGTACCCGTCGGAATTGCATGTTCATGCCGTTTGAAGTCGTGTCTAGTCTAGATTCTAGATATCACTACACAGAGCATGAACACACAGAGTGGGTGGCCGGAAACTGCTGGGTTTCAGCATGACAGGTGAATCAAGAGTGCGTTGTGGTGTCTGGTTATGCAATCGGAGCTGTGATTGGTCAGAACGGTGCCAGACTCAAAGAGTTGAAAGGCGACAATCGAAACGTCCGCATTGCTGTGGAACACTTAAACAGAGAGGAGACCTTTGCGGGAACAAGAGCACACCAGATGCATGTGATCATAGAAGGAAGTGACCCTCGTGCTGTACATGATGTGAAATGCAAAGTGGAATCGCTGATTGATCGAGCAGGTGCTTCACACAAACCTCCACAAGAGCAGAGTGTGCTGGTGGATGCCGCGCATTCTGGCTGTGCGAAATTGGTGGTGGCAGACCTGGAAGCTTTCCATGTTTGTCCGATTCAATTCAAGAACACTGCCATAGAAAACAGTAGAGACTACTTTGTCTTACAGGCAGTTCCAGAGCCTACCACAGAAGCACCCCAGCCAAGAAGTGGCGGCAACAAGAGGTATGTGTATGATTCAAACCGACGTAACTGGGAAGTTTTCGTCGAGGACTTCCGGAGGTTTTGTTCTGAGACGCCTGAGGAGAAATTATCATCTGCCAGGGTGTCCGTACGTTTGGGGAAACTGTTTTTCTGGGGCTCAAGATTGTACCGCCTAGACTCCCAAAAGCCAGGTGCCATTAATCAGTTGAGTTACAAGGATTGCCGAGGCCAGTTTGCGGCGCGTTTGAAGAGTGCTGTGGGGAAGAAGTTTACAGAGATCCTTAAGAAGAGCGAGTTTTCAGAGTTTCAACAGCGTTTGAACATTACCTTCTACATCAAGCCAGAGGATGATGGTCAAAAAAGAGAAATTACCTTCTTCGACCCGGAGATTTGTTTTGAAAGGAGCGCAGAGATGACTCGTCTTTGGGGGTGCACATCACATGCAGATGTCTTGAAACTCAGCCTTGAACCACCCCCTACAAGAAATAAACTTGAGCTGGCCAGCAGGACTTTGCAGCACCTGCTACATCCATCCCACAATGAATTTGAGGGTTGTGAGCACGCTATGGATATTATCATCCAGGCATCCCAGGTGTTGTCATCAGAACGGCCGTCATCATGTCCAATCCGTCTCTTGTCTGCATTCAAGCAGAAGCCTTGACGAACTTCACATGCGCCAGGGCGAAGTGTGTGCAATGCATTCATTTGATTCATTTGCTTTGCACGCATGACACATACGTACCATGACAGTAAGTGGTTGCCAGACTTCTCACTTCTGCCAGACAAGCGTCAAAGATGCTTGGGGAGTGCCTTGTTGACTGAAGATGACTGAGGACCCTGCTCTATGTCTTTGGAGGATGCCTTGCAAGCAAGGGCTCCATACAAGAAGGCAGGCTGCGAAGAAAGTTCTAAGCGCTGGGGCTTGTATTCAAAGGTGCTAAGCGTATGGAACTTGTATTCCATCATAGGATGAGGATGACGGTATTGCAGAAGCAGTCTTATCATAATTGTTTGTGACTAGCTATCCGGCAATCCTCCACGGCACAGTCTGCCTTTACACTCCATGACTATCACTCTATGTGTGCAAGCGTTACGTTTTTGCACTGCGTTCGTGGAGTCTTTGATCTGACAATTTTGAGCCAACGGGCAGGTCCCTGGCAACAGTCCCCAGCTCGGTTTTGAAGGATCGACGTTGCTCATCCCAACAGCCGAACAGATAGTTAGCTGGCGCCGGACGCATGCGCAGTAAATAGTAGCCAGAAAGCTTTTGTGATTTTCTATTCCCAACCAGCCCCCCACCGTCCACGCCCACCGGCAGAGGTTTGCAAATGTACAAGGGAACTACTTCCACGGAACGGCTTTTCAGGGGCGACGTTTGTCGTCTCGGAGAATGTCCAGATTTCCGTGTGTCCATCAGCACAAGCAGCGAGGTGAACGTGGAAGACGATGTCATCAATGCGCTGAAAAAATTAGATACGAAGTGCCGAAGCAATCTTCACAGGGGAGATGAACTTACACGATCACTTCAAAACGTTGAGTTACCATTTGGCTGGAAGCTACAAGCGACCACATGTAGGGATGAAGCCGTTTGGATGGATCCAGCTGAGAAGGTTGAAGTCAATGTATCCAAGATTTTCGAGGTCACAGGTGTCAGTAAACCAGATGAGCTGTCTGGGGACGACAATTTTGAGATCCGGTTTTCCTCAGAACAAGTTAGCCATTCGTTTCGAGGAAGGCATGATGATGCGTGGAAGCACATGGAAGAACTTTTGTCAACAGTGCAAATGCTCCATGATGCATTGCGATCTGAGATGGCTTGCTGACTTCAGACCATTTGAACCAAAATGAGACTTTCATTTAAAAAAACTCAAGCTCTCAGCTGTTGCAGGCTGACCTTTTTTTTGGGTGGCATTTGATTTTAGAAGCAAATCGGGTTTTGGAATCACAAAACCTGAGGACTTTCATTGAGTGTTTATCTGCTCTTCCGCCGTTTCACCATGGATTTCCAAGGGCGAAAAGAGCTGATGCTCCAGTTGCAACAGAGCCAAAGCCTGGCACCTCAGTACAGATGGGGGTCGGGTAGGTCATGTTGTATGGGTGAATCACTTAATGGAAAAAACATCCAAAAAGGCATTTTTTTTGAGGTAATGAAGATTTATGATCTTGGGGTCAAGATTCATTGGCTGACTTGACTGCCAAAAGGAAGCTTTCGCTGCCTTTAGCTTTGCCACAGTCAACTTGTTCATGTGCATATGGGTGAGAGCTGTCCATACCTATGATTCATTCTCACTATAGCGACTTTGCAATGAAAACATGTTACTGTTAGGACATCTTTGCCTTTGATCGGGTTTTAACCGATGGTTCAACAATTTTGTTGCGGTCATAAGTTTGAGACAGACCGACAGATATCATTGAAGTTGTATCCATAGACTATCATCACAGTCATGGACATCACATCCCCATTTCCATCATTCCATAACCAATTTTTTGCGGGACAACGTTCGGATTTGGACAACCAACAATTTTCCGAATGTTCGTTTTGTGCAGGTTCGGGTCTTGAGAATTGCCCCAAGTTTCTCGGACCATTATCACATATTCCCAACAAACTGACCGATCCTAGGCACCTTTTTATCTTTTCAATCCAAGAAGCAATGCCCCAAGACCCACTACTTTGCCATCAGCCACACCAAACTTCTGAAACCTCAAAAAACCCTTGACAGGTACTTTTACCAACTCCAACAACTCAAACCACTAGGCTACGTACATCTACGTACCATGAGTCAACTCTAACAAATTCTAGTTCTACAAGTCTCTCTCTTTTATTGGAGTTTATCAACAAAAAAAAGTCAAAATTTCATTTCAGCGGAATCTTTGATGTGTGTCAACCGGTAAAGAAAACAAGTTTCACAAAAACACCACACCCCCCATGGGTAACCTCCACAAGCAAAATCGCCACTTCTTTGGCGTTTTTTTGAGGCTCTCAAGTGGAGCTCCAGAGTCAAGTGACTTGGGAATTACGCCAAGCATCAGCTCAGCAGGCACAGAGTTGTGCGCGACAGGCCAGATTTGGGAAAATGGCATTTGGGGGGTGTTGACCTTGAAGATTTTGAAGTTTGACTGAAATCTGGGACTGTAACTATTTAGGACTTATAAGGTATATATTTACCATGTTTTCTTCAACATGTTAGCTGCTATTGAAGGGTGTAGGAATACATGATTAAAAGGATCTATTGACGTTTATCATGTGATCAAAAAATGCGTCAAAACTGCAACTCCAGTTCTCCAACTTCCAAGCAGGAGCTGGATTTTTAATATCTTTTATTGAAATTTCTGACAATCCTTGTTGGGGGGTCCCAACTCAAATACCTGAGATGGTAACCGTTAAGCCACCGTGAAGCCACCGTTCTCAACATCTCCCGTGAGGTGGAATTGAAGTTGTTGACCAACAAGCTGCAGACGTCCCAATCGGAAAGAGAGGCGAACGCAGTTGGTTGGTGAGGTACCCTTCCAGTGGAAAATGGATCCCTCCAAAAATGGGTTTCCTTTCATTTAGGGTGATTTTCCACCTCCATGATTATGGGAGAAAGGGTACCTTCCCTGAAAAGTTTTAACAAGCTGACATAGCCCTTGATGATAGGCCATCCCAAAAGGAAAGTACTCTTCCAAGCAACTATCATTGTTTCAAGGGCTATGTTAATTTTTCGGGGGTGTACAAGGGGAATTACTCTTTTTTCATTGAAATGTGTCCAGGTTGATGAATGGTAAGAATCAACGGTTTCTTTCCTAAGACCCAACGACGAAACGTTCAATGATTGATGAATTTCAATGGGAATGCCATTTCATTGAATCATATTTCAGATGGAACGGGTGGGTACAAGACCTGAAAAAGTACCACTCAGGATATTCCAAGGGGAACAGGGACATTTCCATTCATTCTGGACGTATTTGCTGGCAACATCGCACGACCGAAGATCCTATAACGTTGACATTTTTATGAAACCGACAGAGGAAGAAAGAACATACCCTGCCATGATTAAAAACAATCCTGATTTACAGATTCCTTTTTTCCATCGCAAGAAATTTCTATACAACATATCTGTGGTGATGTATCTAAATGGTCCCCCCGACTCCTTAGCCTATCGTGTTGGGTGTGTTTCAAGACAAGCTGATTAAGCTGCCGTGTCACATCACAAGGAGCTCTACGAAAAGCATGTCCATGTTACTGCACAATTTCAAGCCGCCTTGGCTTCTGCAAGAAAAGAGGCGCGCGCCTTCATCTGGGGATCTCAAAAAAATGAAGCACCTTATAAAAGAGAAAAGATTTCATTATTTTTCAGGGTCCATGTTTGTATTTTTGGGAATGTAGCTAAAATGACAATGAGAGAGTCGGAGGACAGACAAAGATGACAGGTATTCGATGAAAGTGCCATGATTTTGTCTCATGACCTTTATATAACTAGGGGGAGCCGGAGAAAATATTGAAATATTGATATTGAAAAATGCCCCCCAACTCTTCAGCTGAAACGGCCAGTGGAAAACATGAGTATTCCAACATCTTCCAACTTGAAAGTCCACCAAAAACATGGTGCAAACCTAAATGGATTGAGATTCGGTTGGTTGGGTCCAGTGGATTGATGTAATCTTAGATGACATCCTATCAGACCCCTGGGTTTTTCCTTCGGTTGGAAGGAATTCTGGTTGGGGGGTACCGTCCTTTCCGATGGGTCAGACCCTTTGTTGCTGTGGTTGTTGAACCATGACCTTTTTCGAGTTGCAGTTGTGGGCTGCAAAGGTTAAGGATTTTGTATCTCCAATGACTGGTAGTAGCTTTTTTTTTTTGAGCCAATGCAACTCAACATCATGATACATTTGAATATAACTATGCATAAAAACATCATTTTCTTTTCGGATTCAAAGCTCAATTTTTAGGATACTATAGGATAACTTAACGACTTGACCTTCTTAAAACGCCTCCAACTTGTGCCGACGGAGGTTGGCGAAGGTTTGGGACGATTGAAACAGCAACTGCTACAGGAGGAAGATGTTGCAGAATGCCTAGGTTTCTCGGTTTGAAGATGTCTCTAACCTTGGGGTTTCAGCAAAGGAAGTTGTTGGGGGAAACACGGTCTTGTGAACAAGGGAAAGTCGATTCTCTTTGTATGAACTCAATTTGGCAAAACAGTTGATATGACAAATGATTCCAAATTCACCGGTGCTTTTGCACCCATCCCAACCACTGCAGGATGTTGTCCATTGACCGAAAAAATTGGTTTGAGGGGGTGGATCGCGAATCACTGAACAAGTGGAGGTTGATATGTGTTTTTGTTTCTTTGCGGGCTGATTTTTTTCCATTTTGAAATGTAAACATTACTCCTCCCAAAAACTAAAAAAGCTCTTTTCAGCCCTCAAAAAAATGGATGGGACTGAAAGGACCTCAAAAAATGAATGGGACTTAAAAAGGAAACTCCTACTCACCCCTAAGATACTGTTGATGGAAGAAATCCTGCACCAGTTGAGGTTGGTCGTTTTTTTCCCACTATTAAAAACGGGTTTTTATACATTCCAGGTGCTTGTTTGGGGATTTCTGAACCATAAACAGTACCATAACCAGCCAAAATACCCCAAAATGATCATTTTTAGCAGGAAAACCCCATGGTTGTTGGGGAAACCCACCATTTTAGGGTTCACCCCCATATCACCTGAAACTTGATGGTTGGAAGTTGGAAGATGGACCTTTCCGTCCCTTTCTAGGTGCAGCTACGGACCGCTACCAGGCACGAAGTATCCGTGGAGCTTGAAAATTGGGGGGTGGATTTCCACCCTTCATCTGACGAGGGGTTTTCCCAATGGAAACGGGTGGTTTTAGTGACTTCACCCATACAATCCATGTATATATGGTATATTTTACCGACATTTCCGTAAAAATCTGCCAAATTGTGGGCAAATAATATATCATACATCGATCCTATGGGTTAAGCCAGGTTTTGTAATTGATGATAGGTCAAATATTTTGACATAGAAATGGACTGAATCCTTGAAAGATGTGGTTCCTGTTGAATATCAATGTTTCATTGCTATGTGAGGTTATCTAAAGCTACATCCCTACAAACATCTAGATTCTGTGTGAGAACCAGCTATTCAACATTCTCCAAACATGGTTGCAAAAAACCGGGGGGGGGGGGGGGTGGGGGGAAACTACCTCGGAGTTTTTCACTGAAGCTGGGGGAGGAGGGCAAAGGATGGTCTATAGAAGCTCTATGGGAGTTGCTTGTGCTACTAGCACTCTGGAGAAACTTTGCACAAACCATCTACAAAGTGTGCTGAGATACACTCTAATTGTATCTAATGATCCAATTCATTCCTCAAGATCTGTAGCTTTTTCGACTATGGACCATGGAGGCAAAAATTAATGAGTCATTGAATGAATCAGTGAATCGACGTATCTTGAGACCTCATGGCTGACCTCACCCTGTTGTTAAATGCTACTGGTATCACTTGAAGAATTAGAGAACCCTTCGAAAAAGATCCAACATGTAGAGCAAGTAAACATTTGGTACAGTATAAATATAAACTATCATTCACCAACACATCTCTTGAATTTCCATTGTTTGGACCCTAGGCCCAGGTTGACATTGCCAACAACCAGCTAGAAAGGCGTGGGGGTTTTGGGACAATTTTCATCCATGAATAAGATCCATTTTGATGGCCGAAAGGCGTGACTGGTGCCCACGTTTTCTTTTGGAAATGGCAGAATTTGCAGAAAGTAATTCAGGTGCAACCAAAGGCAAGTCAAATATATGTGAATGTCAGATTGATCTGGACTTAGATCCCTTATCCAGGTTGCAAAAATAGCATTAGAATCTACTAGGTTACCGATTTTTGATGACCCTTCTTCATTTGCATGTTTCAAAGCTGTTTTGTCTGAAGATGATAAACTCAACATAGATTCACGAGTCACTGAGCTCTTGTGATGGGAAAGAGCGGGTTGAAGCTTGGAGGTTGTCATCGGGGGATCAACAAAAAAGCATCTGTGATCTTGAAGCATGCATGAAATCAACATCGAAGATGGAAACCTTCTTCCAAAATGCGTGCCTGGACAAGAAAAATGAACTTTGATGAGATTGACAAGAAAATTGAACCATGTCCTTATAGACAAGACATATATATATAGGAACTAATTTTCAGCTTTACGTTGTTTTTCGTTCTATTTCAGCTCGCTGCACATTTTTACCTTCAGAAACTGACCCGTTGGGAGGCAAAAGGAGCTGTTGCAATCCTTGCCGGAAACAACCAACAGAAGTACCGCACATGAGGAATCTCACCAGGTTCCTGGGAGACATGGTGAAAATTTCCTCCAATAATCCAACATGACTGGAACATACTGGAATTTTTCAGCGTGGAAGTAGATGGGTTTTTGTTGGGAAAACTTTCATTGCTAAAAGTTTGGAGAGGAATTCCCCCTCGCATTTGTTGGTAATTTGATTGAAAGTTTCTGGGCCATTCGAGTTCACAGTTTGTGCACAGTTCTGTTCATTTGTCATAGATGATCATAGATGTATTGTTGCCTCAAAAAAGGGACAGGGAATAGTTTTACTGAATTGGAGAGTGTGGCAGATTGCCAGTTGTTCCATTCAGTTTGAAGTAGATCAATTGGTGATTGGTCTGGCTTGGATAGCTTTTTAGTCGACAGACTTGAATCTCAAGATTCTTCCCTGTGTCCTTCTCTCCAGTTCAGTATTGTTTTTTGTTCGCCATCTGAATGTTAAACAAAACATCCCCTGATCTCCTGTTCAAATCAGATGGCATGATCAACTACAAGAATTCCTCCCATAAGCTACTTCCCTTGATCTCATGAGTGTTTTGATAGCTTTCCCAACATCAAACTCATTTGCCGCCTTCCTTAAACTTAAATAATGAGCTGGTACAAAATACTTCAGCATGTTCCGTTGTCAATTGATGAGCAAATTGAGATATCAATCTATCATCTATTTACCCCCCCTGAAAATGAACATGTCCCGTAAAAACGAACCATTTCAAAAGTAAAATAGTCATCCAAGCACCATTTTTCAGGGAACATGTTAGTTTTCGAGGGAGTAAAGATGTATTTTCACCCCAAAGGATTGCCCCCCCCCCCGCAACCTTGAGGTTGAGGTTTCGGATTCGATGAACCTCGACTGCAGGCGGTTTCTGTGGTTTCAAGATTTCAACTGGTGAGTCACTGCATTTGGAAAATGTATATAAATTGAGTACAATTAGATTAGTTTAGAGGTTGACCAAACTGGAAGCTGATGAGATTTTCAGGCCAAGATGTCTAGACTTGAGAGTTGAGGGTGAACTCCGGTCTTAGAGGTGATTACATCATGGGATTGCTCGGTTGAAATGCGTACATGTTGACATACAAGTAAAACGACCAGCAGTCAACATTTGATCAAATTTTTGATTTTTAAGTTTGGTTTTGCCTGACATATGACTCATATGACCATCTATCATCACCTCATCCACACATCCCAGGAAGAGCAGCTTATCTACAGCTTTGGCAGAAATTGATCTATTGAAACGCCGTGTGCGTGAATGGAAAGAAGAACGCAATCGCTTAGAAACGCGCTTGTCCTGCCAGAAGTCTTTGCAGAAGCTGCAGAAGATCTTGAATGAGCTCCAGCAATGGTCAACTGTGATTTTGCATTTGGAGCAGTTTTCTATTGGGATTGCAGGGTAGTTGCTGTTGCCCTTTGGTTTCCATATGAACCGGGCAACATATGAACCGTTTCCATATGAACGCTGCAATTTGATTCTTGAATCTGTTATAGAATGCATCTTTTAACCATCTTGGAGCTACGCAACCATCCACAACAGAATTATTGATACAATATCTAAGATCTATTTGTACATATTCTGACAACATTTCTACTGCCAGTTATACTACCCCAAACCTCAAGGAAGACAGAACTTTTAGCTTTCAGAATTCACGTGGGAAGACCCTCGAAAAGTAAGGTAGATTTTTAGTAAAGGACTTGAGGTTTAAGAAGAATTGCCTGAAATTACTCAGCACATGGTTGATCATTCTATATGCAGAATTTTGACCCCCTTTGGGATAACTCTGGAGATGCTTCTACCATACTTTCAACCAAAAAAACATCATTTGACACCCACTGCAAGGCACCAAAAAGTGCAAGAACAGTTCCACACAAAGACATCATCAGAGAAAGTGGCAGTATCATACCAAGCGGAGATGGAGGAGATGAAGAGATGCTTCGGTTCAACTTATGAGTGGAGGTCAACGGAAGGTATGCCGATGTTTTTCGGGGATTTTGAGGATTTTGTTGAGTGCATACTAACTCAACTAGTCAAAATCTATCTTGTTCCCTTGGTATGATTTGTTTGCCTGGAAGCTATGGTTATTTTGGTCATAGCGAGGTTGCTTGGTAGAAACTCCACGGAAAAGAAAACACCTGGGAGTGGTCCCCCGCGCCATTTTCAAATTGGTCTAACTTGGATGTATCCAATCCTACGAGCACAAAGTGGTGCGGCCTTGCATCATTCAAGCCAAGTTCACTGGCATCCTACCAGTGAGATACAGTGACATCCAACTCATAAGCGATACTTATAGGCTTGCTCCATCCCTTATTTACTCCGTTTTTTTAAACAACACAAAAATCCATTCAATTCAGGAATGTTTCACACCCAAAATCATGTAATGGGATGATACTGTTGATGGCTGAAATCCTGCACCAGCTCATATGGTAGTCTATCCATCGTCTATCCATCGTCTATCCCATTATTTATGGGGTTTCATACATCTCAGGTGGTGCAGGATTTCAGCCATCAACAGTATCACCACTGTTATTCTCCTTGGAAACCGTCATTTTTAAGGACTCTTGGCTTCACGGTTGCCCCAGACGCCACCATCCGCCACTGTGGCACTGCGAGTGCTAGAAGCCTTCAATGAGGACCATGGGCGCCGTGGCTGGCTGATGATTTTTCCCCAGTTGAAAGTGGCTTTGACAAAGAAGTTTTGTTTGAGCAGGGACAATAATTTGACGTAAAAAATAGGAAGGTATAATAATTTTGCTTTATTTGTGTGTGTGTATACACATACGCATACGTGCGCCAGATCTGCCTAATGGTTCAGATTGTTTAGGCCTTCACTTTTCAGCTCTTACTCTCTAGACTGGGAGCATGCATACCAACATATCCATGCGATTTCTATTGTACGTTTTGCTGACCTTTTAGGGAGTGGATGCCACTGATGCCAGGAGGTTCCATGCCATTCGGTGGACTTGGCATCCTTGCTGATGGGACACTTGGCCGATGAATCGCAAAGGTGAATATCACGAAGGGATGATGTTTTCATTGGCAAACTACCGGTATCCGAACTCTTATGCCTACTAACAAGTGCCTTAGAAGAATTTGCAATTTGTTGCCTCTAGTTGATTCATTTTTTGTTGCTTTCAGTATAGGTTTACCACGATGATCCTTCTTCGATCCAAATGATAGAGGACCTGTGTCGAGGAGTTCATCGCAAGAGCTATCAGTAAAAGCAAGGATTACCAATTACTACCGTTGGTGGAAGAAATCCTGCACCACCTGGGATGTATAAAACCCTGCAAATAATAGGATTAACTACCAACCTCAACTGGTGCAGGATTTCAGCCATAAACAGTACCACAACCAGCCATTGGCCATTGGCTATTTCAGACTCTTCGGGCTTGGTCCTTTTTTTCTTTCGTAAATGTGTCTAAACCTTTGCTCTGATGTTTGTGATGAGGAGGAAGAGGCAGACGATGGTGATTACACATCACATTTTATATCATTTTATTACGTACACTCAAGAAGTTGAAGATAGCCACTGAAAAAATGATCGTCGGAGAACACCTTTCGTTATGGGAAGATACCTTTTCAGGGCTATGTTAAACTTCGGGAGTGTAATGATGATGTAATTCGAATTACTATTTTCCCAAGCTCTTCGTGTGCATTACCAACGTGGGAAGGAAATGTCACCAGCCCAAGACCATGCACTGGTTTCCCTAATCAATGATGTCATGATGATGTCATGATGATGATGATGATGATGATGATGATGATGATGATGATGATGATGATGATGATGATGATGATGATATGATGATGGTGATGATAATGATGATGATGCCGTATGGCTGAGTAGTGACTGATTGAGTCATTGCTTGCATTTGTGTATGTCCTTTCATGATAATCTCTGTCCAATCAGGAAATCCGCGAGGATATGCAGAACTATCGGCGATCGAATTACGAAACCTCCATTGACAGACCCAGCGTCCTCCCAAAAATGGTGATCGAAATATATTCCGATTCCAGACAGGCTGTACATTAAGGATGTCGTTTTTTATAATTACAAAATATTCCCCAAATAAAAATGGCGTGATTTCACTCCCAAAAAAAGCAATCATTCTTTCAGCGTTTTTTTTTGGGGGGGCTGGATGATGAACTCGATTTCACCAAGGAAGTGATGAGGTCTACGTGGTCTCAGCAGTGACACAGTTGATCCAAGCTGAGGTTCACTTCCCCATTGAATGAACCTATTTTGAACAGGATGTCGGATGCTGCAAACTGGGAAGATGATATGTTGAGTGATGTGATTGTGTATGTGTCATGCATTATAGATATTTTATAGATGTTTTACAAGTATGAAATATCATGTAATAACTTTTGTTTGTGCACCCCATTTTGCTGTGCTCATTTCAAGAAAACTCATTCCAAACTGTTTTGAATCATGCATTTATGGTAAAATGCTTTTAAAAAACATTGCATTTATCACCAAAAACCAGCATCATTTGATGGTACTTTACCTCGCAGGTGCGCCGTCAAGCGGCGGCCATCCACAGTTCCTTGCTGGAAAGTCGCAATTTCGATGGCAACGAAGGGATGCAGGAAGCAGTTCAACGTGTACAAGACCTAGAGAAGCAGCTGCTGGATAGAATTCATGTTTTTGTTTTCTTTGGAAAGGAAAAATAATAAGGAAACATGAGAAAGGCAAGACTTCGCAATTTTTCTGCAGGATTTTGAAAAGAATCTCAAATGAAGTTTGTAAACTTGTGAAAGATAGATTCTTTTTTTGATTGTTTCCACAGGCGTAACTTTTTGTTGTACATGGACATTTGGGTGGAACTACTTTTTCTCCTTGGATTCCATTCATTGCGGGATGAAATGAATCTGATGGTTGAGCCAATTGAGCATGAAGCACCCCCCCCAAAAAAGATGGGACGAAGTCATGGTTTGATAAAGGTCGCAGCTTGATACGACCATTTTAGAGGAAGGACACGACTTTTGGAGTGACCTATGTTCAACATTCATGGTTCTTTTGATGACCTCTTTTCCAGCTCACCCGTGATCCGGAGAACATCAAAAAGCCAACGGCAAACATGGCAAGGTATGTAAGAGTAAAACCAGACTCCTCAATTAACAGCAGAAATGCCAGTGACAGTGGGATCTTGCTACAAATCTCAGGCTCTTGATGGAAGTGGTGCGCTCCAATGAAGAGGCCGAGGACGAGGAAATTCGTGATCGTCACTGGGCAGTTCAACAGGTGTGGCCTGAAGGGCCTAAAGGGTGTGGCCCCTTATGCGAGCCCCCATTGGCTTCATGAACTTCATGACCATCCACCATAGCGTAACAACACGAGTTGAAAGACCACCGCTCGAATGTGATGCCTTTGTATGCCTTTGTCATAGACAAACTCTGTTGTAGACAATATGTTTAAATAGATTTATATATACCCCCTGGAAGTTTAACATAGCCCCTGAAAATATACCATCCCACAAGGAAAGTAGTCTTCCAACCATCATTTTTCAGGGGCTATGTTAAACTTCGGGGGTGTATATCCTGTAAACCCATATCGAAGAGAAAGTGGCCTTGGAATTCAGATGTAGAATCCTCCATTGTAATTTCAATGGTAACCAGATCGCCTTCGAGGTGGCTTCGTTGAAGATGCCAACAACCGGCTGTTAGGGATGTTGGGAATGAAGGTCTATCAAGGTTATTAAAAGGTTAAATTTGACTAGTGTATTTTTTGGGGTCAATGCTCCAACTCCTCTATCTGTATGATGTGTTTTGAAAGGTGGATGAATTGGGAAGGTTTGAATCAGCAGATATCGCAAGAATCCGAATCGGTGGGCTTTGCTGTTTTTTGATAGCTATATAAGTCAGACTGTGGGCTCTAGATGACAAAAAAACCATTCGGATATTTTTCTTTCCCTCACGTCCTTCACAACAAAACACTGAAGCAACCTGCAGTTTGTCACATTAGCCATTTGCCCGGACTCATAAACCCCCGCAAATTGGCCGAGTCGAATTGCATTTGGCACTACTCGTTGGACGTCGTGATGAAGTTCTTCAAAGGGCACAGGTTGGAAGGGGGTGTTTTGGGCCTGGTTGTGCTATAGTAAGGAATGTTTTTTCTCGATTGGTGGTTGGGCATGACGATCTTTATATTTTTTTTTACAGTAATGGTCCTTAATATATTGGCATTTGGATTCATTCCCCTCATTTACTTATTTCGCTGGCAAGATAGGCAAATATGTCAGGCTCCTTTCTCATTTTGACTAGAATCGCAGAGAGGGGCTGTAGGTTTTTAAACGAAATTTTAAAGAGCTGTGAAGAGTGCGCTTCTCCCCCTGTTTTGCTCAGAAGAGGACACCCTGGGGGTGCGGTTTTTCACTGCATTTTGGCATTATGCAACTACTGCCAAGTTCTCCTTGGCTTTCCTAGAATGGCTCCACAATCCAAAAAAAACAAACAGCTGCACGACCAAGAAACTCCAAAACAACAAAAACATGACAAGACCCCACTGTTTGCCACTACTCCCCTCCCTTGGCGTGTGCAATCTTGTTTTTTTTTGTTTTTGCTTTTCCAAGAATTTTTGGAAGAAAAACCAAAAAACAAAAAACACAAGAAACAGAATGACGCGGCCCAGCTCTCTGCTGATGCTCCCCCCTGGGGTGTGCAATCTTGTTTATTTTTTGTTTTTTTTGTTCTCCAATAATTTTTGTAAAACAAGTAAACAAAAACTCAGAAACACAGTAACAAGACCCATGTGCTGCAGCACTGGTCATACTTGTCGGTCCTGCTACTGTTTGCTCATGCCGGCAATACCGGTCCCGCAGTTTAAGGTGGCGGGATGCGTCGACTCCGCATGTACTTGCTGCCACTGTGGTGTTTCACCGTAGGTTCTTGCATTGTGGTCGCCGTTCCGGGCAAACTCAACATGTTTATGATTCTTTCGATGCTATACCTCGCTTGACCTTTTTGGATGAAAAAACGTCAGCAGAGCTTTGTATGATGAAACCGCTATAGAAGTTGATAGGCTCGCGGGCAACAGCTGAACTCTGGGTACAGTTGCGCCAGACCTGCGGCATCTTTCTTTGGGCGCTGTTCCTCAATCTGTCAGCGTATCGGCAGAAACTGAAAGAAGAATCGTTTGGCAAGAATTGGAAAAAGATCAAAAGACTGAAAAGCGAACTGAAGCTGGAAAGGGAAAGGAGAAAGGTGCAGCTGACAAGGGAAAGGAGAAAGCAGCTGACATTAAGGGAAAACAAGCAAGTACAGCTCACAAGGGAAGGTCTGACAAGTCCAAGAAGGCTCCTGATGAACCAAAGTCTAGGACTGAGACGGCTGGCAACCGCCCATGGCGGAGAACTCGCCAACATACTACCTGAACAGAAAAGTCCAGAGTTTTCAAATACTCCCATTCTGTCCAAGGAGTAGCTGAGTCCAAAAAGGACGAGAAGTTTCATATCGTCAATAAATGGTAATGTTATGAGACTTGGGGTTGGGCCGTCCCTACCTCGCAGAGAGACCTGCTTTCATCCATGATATGACTTCCCAGGCTGTACCGGTGTGGCATGTGGACCAAGAGCACTTTCGCTGGGGAGGTTGCCGAGATTGTCTTGTCTTGCTTTAAGTTTGCAGCCACACCCGAACAGGAACGGCAATGTGAACAGAGGTCAGCTTTTAATTCGATGTTCTAGCTGCTTTTGTCGCCACCATGGCGTTCAGTGTTGGTACTCTCATCCGTTTGCGATGGCATTGTTCTCACGTTTACCGGTAGGCTTCTTCAAGACGAATACCAGGGGCCGAACCCTTGACAACTCCTGGCGACAGCAAGAGCCGAAAAAAATACACTGCCTGCCACAGAAGTGTTTCAGCCTGTGTCTTACAAGAATTACAAAAGTCAAGTCAAGATGTTTGTCACACACTGTTTGGCAGGTCACACATGCCAAAAGGAGCGGACAAGACAAACATCCATATGTTCAACGAGTAGTCCCCAAGTAAGGACGGTCTGTGTTGGGCCAAACCCAACCCCTGAGTAAGACAGTCCACTGTATCATGCGCAACCTTGAAGATGGGTCTGCCCTGGGCCTACCTTCAAGGGTGCTCGTGGTGACAGAAGAAACACATATTTGCGATAGATGAAACATTTTTTCATATGTGTAATAAAGATTTTCTAGTGATATAGAAATACTTTTAATACATTTACTTTATTTACATGTACGGTAAATGATGCATATATTGTATTTTCACACGGTGTAAATCACAACACATACACATATATGATGGTTGCTAGTTGCCTGTAACGTCGTTTCTTGGCAAACAACTTTTTTGGCCCTGGTTGCCCCATGATCACCGCATGAGTTTCTGGAAAAGCTGTAAGTCCAAGTTTCGCTGGCCTTTTCGGGCCAACATCTTGCCTAGCCCGGGTCATGTCTAAGACATGCCACCCAAGAGGAAACAGTCATGCCGCCTGTGTGGAAGCAGGGGCCACACGTTGGCAACGTGCAAGTTGAGGAAGGTGCAAAGGAGTTCAAACAGTTCTTGAAGGCACAAGGTGCCAAACCAAGTCAGAGCCGAGTGAGGGCAAGATCTTGGCCAATGATGGTACCATGGCAGCCGCCATCTCCAGGTACGACTTCACCATTGATGCCGTTGAGCCGGTGTCCTTGAACTCATCGAGCAAATTGTGCCCCATCTTCGAGGCCATGCTTTTCGGCTTCTTGGCGAGCCTGGTGTTGGAAAGAAAATGTTGGGCCGAAGGCTTGGCATGATGCTCTCACGCTTTCAAGCAGGCATCAGAGGCGTCTTCTTTGACACAAAACCGTCCTGCCCTCTACGAGAGGTAGGGGGAGAATTGTCCAAACAGAAGAAAGCCTCTATATTTCGACGTTGGCGACCAGGAAACTTTCCTGGAAGGAAAGATGGACTGCTCTGAAATTCGTGCAACATCAGATGCGAGTCGTGTTCAGCAACCAATATGATCCTCCCTCTAGTTCCCTGGGAACACTTCAACTCGAACACTGCTTTCATGAAGTTGGGGAAGTCTGCGTTGGGCTACTGTTGTTCTACTATGGGAAACGCCATTATGAAGCCCTTCTACATGGACAGGCTTCATACCTTCGCGGCATCGAGCGCACTCATCAGAAAAAGGTCAAATCTAAGGCTTATGGTTGTTCCCCCAAGCAGTAGGAGACGAACACCAAGACAGGCATCATGATGAAACACTTCAAGGGGAAGTTCATGAAGCAGGTGATGAAAAAGTAGAGGCTATGTATAGGTCACCTTCTGATTTACATGCAGTTTTGTTCTTACGTGAATCGGTAGGGAGATCGATGCATGCGTAGCACATGAGTAGCATGTATCATTTACTGGTGTATACATAGGTGTCAAGACAATGGCAGCATGGCATCGAGACAATGAAAAATGTCCAAAAAGTGCACTCTCACAGCATCCACAGCGTCCTGCTCTCTTTTTTGGTGCGCGAATTTCCATGAACGAGGTGTTTTTTCTGTGCGTCTGATTCAAAAAACCATGGACCACAATCAAGAAAGTGTTTACGCCATGAACCTGAGGCTCCGGCTTTGACTGATAGGAGGTGAGAGGTATCATGAACGTCAAACAGTCAAACATGTCAATGAAAATTAAGCATGCATACACCTTGGAAACTTAACATGGAACCCAAAAATGGAGGTTTGGAAGATGATTTCCCATTTTGGGTGATCTTTCATTTTCATGTAGATTTTCCGGGGCGCACCACATGTTGTGGGTTGATAACGTGAGGGAATTACACCAGGTCCAATAAGTCCACCAAATCCGCAAGTTGATCTTGAAATGTTGTTTTGTAAATATGTTGAATGTTAGGTTTGTTTCCGTTATAAAACATTCATGTTGATTGTAAACAGATCATGTGTGGTGTTTGTTTTATTTCTTGCGGTTTTTTCATTCTGATTCTGGTGAAACTGGTATCTTACAACTTGGGAACCGGTCCTGAGCATCGAATTTCTGACACTTACAGACACACACATGTTTAAATTGCTTAGGGTTCCCCATAAACACATATGTAAAAAAACAGGTGATAAAATCACGACGATTGCTGTGCCGCAAGGCTTGTGAGATCAATCGATGATTTGGGGGGATCTTTGAGTCCTCTCAACAGCCAATGTGTGCTAATGCTGTTGCACCAGCCGAAGTCGTTGGATGAAAAAATCAGTGCGTGGGGGTGTTTTTTTTCCGTCATACCAGCACTCACAGGTTATATCATAAATGGAATCCTGACACAAGGGGAGTTGTGTTTGGACTGTGCCCGCAAAATTTTGAAATTGGAGAATGAATTCGAAATTTTGAATTTTCAATGTTTATCCAACCTTCAGTGATCGTGCATCCGGGCGTGTGGTTGGTGCTCAGATTCCTGTGTCCAATGGAAATCCAATGGAATCATGTCTTTTGTCCTTTCTGACATCCTGTCATGTCATAGTTTCAGATTAGTTGGTCCGGTATCAGAATCATGTCACATCCCACATAAAACAACGCACATGCAATCTCTTCAACATGATCATCATATCGTAAAATTGTACAGTTGATTCAGAATGAGATGATATCTACAGGCTAGAATGAATCTTTACCATATACTCTACCGCGTATCCGCTTCCAGCCCTTATTCCACATCATTCTACCTCACAAACAGCTTCCACATCTCTGTAAACTGTCCAGAGACATCACAACAATGTCTTGAGATGTGCTGAAGCCACCATTTTTGAAGATGAAACCTCATGGCCCCATGAATCACATTGTCGTGGTTTTTTCCTGCATGTCTTCAATGTTGTTACACCAAGGGAATCCAAGGGAGATGGTGCCTTCCATAGAAATTGGTTGAAAGACCTAAAATTGTTGGAAATTGCAGCATTTACTGCCACCTATGTAAGAACGCAGGACCACATCCACTTCAACATGCAGGTTTCTACGTACGGAAAGGCGTACATGTTACCTCCCCAACAAACATTTTGTTTCCCAGCAAAGTTTTTTTTCCAAAATTGAACATCCAGATATGAAAGAGATACCCTCCTGGAAACTGACAGTTCGCCCCTGAAAATAGGCCGAAACCCCAAAGTGAGGGTACCAATGACTTAGAGACCGAGCTATTAAAAATTGAAATTTCGCCGGTTTTTGTGTTGGCTCAAATTCATGTAGGAAACCCGTGGTTTTTTGAAAGGCAAAAATAATATGGAAAAACAGGACATGCTGGAAAATTCTGGAGCTTTGGGTTGATGTTTGGAATTAATGTTCAAGATGAACCGATGATGTAAGACAGGTGGCAAATTGGATACCCTAGCAACTTCATGGATTCAACTCCGTTGTTTTTTCAACTGATAATGGGAAAAACCCATTGTTTCTTCAAAATCGACCTCTGAACAAACAGTTTTTTAGTTGACAGGATGTTTTTGAGCTCCCAAGAATTGCTTCATATTCATTCTTTTATTAGTTCTCTAAGTTCTTGTTTCAGCTAGCATCGGCCATCCAACATCATGGAGCATCATGGGCAAATAACATGCACAACTGCTGGACCTCAAAATTTCCACTCATCCATTTGGAGTTGTTTCATTCACAGCCACATTCAACGCTGCATCTGCTGTTTGTCCTGCAGCATCAAGGTGCAAGAGAACGAAATGGTCTCAGTTGAGATTGGAATTTGTTGGTTAAGAACTCTGTAAAGAAAGTCTTGAGGTGTTATTGAAATCAAAGAAACCAATACAAGGCTGTGGCATTCTTGTCCTTGGTACTGTAACTTGTATCATTTTTTTTGGGGGTTCATCAATGTAGGATCAACCTACTTTAACCTGGACCCCCCAAAAACACCAACTTATGGGTAAGATTAGGCGGCTAGGTGAAACTGATAGTCACACATCTCAACTGGAGCCGAATTTACCAGGAGATATGGTTGATGGAGAAAATACGCGAATCAAATTCAGTTTGGGGTGGCGACCACACTGTCAACACATGTGATCTTTCAGATGTTTTTTGAAGGGTTTAAACAGTGTTTGCTCTTAATTAACTGATTATTTATCTGATATCTTAGATATACTGTAATACTTGATTTACTAGTAACATCATGCTTAAAAACTGTAACCACCGAGTAGATGCCGAATTTTCTGAAAAGATGAAACATCTTTTTTAGCCCACCCAAAATCACCATTGCCAAAAATCAATCCTTGGAGGTCATGGAGGTGTTTATCGGCCGCATCCCTCCAAATGTGGGTGACTTGTCACCTAGTCACCCTGGTAGTGAGGAGGGAAGCTACAAGCTGAGAGGTGAGAGCTGGTTATGAAGAAAAGATGAGTATCTTGTAAGATGTAAAATAATGTAGGTATGTCAATGCAGATGTATTTTTTACATATGTATAGATAGATGTACTGTATTTCTATCTCGAAGAATCTTGAAGATATATTGGAATAGTAATTGGTAGATATTTTTATATCAAAGTGAGTTGAGTCAAAGGAGAACCGATCCCACTTTTTTTGAGGTCCTCGAGTGTTCGGGTGTTCAAACAGAGCTCCCCAATTTTTGAGGCAGCATCCTGTTCTGCAGGAGACCTTTTGATAAGGAGAGTTCGTGACGTGACAACAGCACATGAGAATGTGTAATGAATCAACGACTTGAACATATAGCTGCCATGTCTCGGTGGTTCCTGAAATCTGGATGCCAGCACAAGCAACCAGGTGACCTAAATCTAGAAGGAAATCTTCATGATCCCAAACGGACTATAAGTTTCATCGCATGAGAGTTGACATTGCTTCCGGCTAAGGTATCAACAAAATTTCAGAGATGTTTGTGACAGCCTCAAGATCGCTGCTGTTTGTTCAGACTATGGACAGTGTCAGATTTGCAACCAGATATCCTTCCATAGGTCTGGTGATATCGAGAAGATCATTTGTTTCAAAAGTTATGACTTCGGAATAAGTTACACAGTGACACTGTGAAGGAAATTCCTTGAAATGTATCATACCATGCACCTCAAGAGGTGTTCATAGCTCCTGGTCGATATGTTTTGGTAGCGAGGTTGAAAATTAGAGTCAACTGGACCACGTGCTGGTCATGTTTACTTATGACATATATGAATTTCCGAGCATCCTTTTAGAGTGAATCAATCATTTCGGGTTGTGTTGGGATGTTGCCCACCCCCGGTCTCTCGGTAGAGTCGTGGGGGGATAACGACATGCCTTTCAAAAACATCCACATTGTTAAGCTGGCTGAAAACATCACCAGCTTTCCATGCAAAATGTGCTTAAATGACATGGACAATGTTGAAGTTTCAACATGTGCATCATAGAAACTTGGAATAGAAAACCGTCAGCAAGTTTCATCAGAGTTTAAATAACAAAGACAATGGTTCAAATGAATCCTGCTTTCGGAGAAGCAAAATGCAACACTTCCTCAGCTCTCAGATAAGGCACCCTATGGTGCGACGAATGTTCGAATGTTGGATGGCAAGGGTTGTGCGTTCCTTGGCAAAGCTAGTGGAATAGGTACAGCATGAAAGTGGGGATGTTGTGTAATTAAAGGCATCCCGGCATTCCTTTCCAGCTTTTTCCATGGTGAGATTGACGGATATGAATCATTTGGAGTTGGGCACCCATGGCACCAATTATGAAACTTAAGGCTACTGTCTCCAGACCCCATGAACCAAGTAGAACAATCCCAAGGTCGTTGTGTTTGGCATGAACAAAACAGATCAACATGACTCTGGTGTCAGACATGTCAAGTATAAAGCCGTATAAATTCATCGATTCCCAAGCGTAGAATGGTTGTTTCAGGCCAATAATTTGACTCCCATCATCCCAAGATCTTCACTGTCTCAACGACTTGCATTGCTCGCTGCTCTTTCAGCCCACTTTCCCCATCTCCCTCTCCATCCCTCAGAAAAAACTGTAGAGGAAATTCGTGCAAACAACAACTAAGCACACATCACAGAAGATCTCAATAAAGGAGGTAGCACAAGGCTTGCACAATACATTACCCGTAGCTTAACAAATGGACTTTGAGGAGTTTGTCAGCTCTGGTTTGAAATTTGCTACCGATTCCTTGGGGTGTCTCGTGTCTACAAATGAACACCAAATTGTCCCATTTCCTACAAACTACATACCAGAATCGAATTGGAAATGGATCACTGCGAGTCATGCTCTAGAAGCATGATTAACAAAACGCAATGGAAACATAGTTTGATTTGGATCATGGGATTCTTTTTGTTAGAAATTGTTGGATCCCCGCTAAAGACAGGTTTCGATTGATTAAAGAACATGTTCAAAAGTTTCCATTTTCCAACCGGGGGTAGATGTTGCAGTGCCTTTGATTCGAATCTTTGAGACTCCCAAGGGGACTCCAAAAAGGACTCCGAAGGAACCGAGCGAACGAATCCCAAGGTTTGCTACCTTTGCCAATACCTTTGATGCTCAACGTGCCATTACAGATCTGAATGGCTATCAGATGGGTGGGACCCTTGGGACTTGGATCGATTTTTGCTGATGGAAGCATTGTAAAGTTGGATATAGAAGGTGATTACATGTGTTTGGTGAGTAAAACATGATGTGGAACATGTGTAACGAGGTGACACGTACATCATGTACATCTTGTGATGCTGGCAGTTGAACTCTTAATTCTTCTCAGTCATGATTTGATTTGGTGTCAAAATCGGTAAAGCTTTGGGAGTTTGTGCCAAGTACTCCTTGTACCAAAAGAGATGGAGTCGCTGTACATCATGAACATATCAAGAGTCATTCAAATTCCAACTTTGAAAACACAAAAAATTGATCACCTCAAAGTATAGAATCGAAGCCACACTATTTTCACACTTTTTCGGAAATTTCAAATTAGCAACTTGGCGCAAGGCCTACAACAATGATACCTTAGTATTCACCCCCCCACTCAGGATGCCAGTCACCCCCAGGATAATAGCATTTTTAGTATGGAAATCCCTACAATGTTGGCACGCAGGTCCTGGTAGTCCTGCTCTCAACGTGAAGCCCGGGAGACGTAGTTCGTGGGGTTTGGTGAAAGGGATACGTAACGTCTTTGTGTTTGGCAACCGCAACCTTGTTTCTGTTCCATTGGATCGTGGAAAAACATGGAAACCATGTTTAGTTCCATAGTGTTGTGAATGAAACAATTGAAGTCTAGCTTTTGCATGAGGGGAGTGCTTGTTTTTAAAAGGACTTTGGAAAGATCTGCAATGTTACTGTCTTTGAGATACATCAAGTTTTCACAAACGTCCATGGCAGTATGAAGAGTTCAAAAGCCTATTGTTTTCATTATTCTGCCACATTTCCCAACCCTTCTGCTGCTTTTGTTCGTGGGAACATTGACTCAGCACTTAACAAATTATCATCATCATCATCATCATCATCATCATCATCATCATCATCATCATCATCATCATCATCATCTCCATCATCTCCATCATCTCCATCATCAGCAGTTGTATAGATATATTTCTATCAAATCATTCTACAAAGTTTCTGTTTCTGTTGTCGCAATCATTAACCCAGGCTGGCAGACGCCAAGGGAGGGGCACCTATGGGGGCACCCATGGCCCCTCCTGCGCGCCTGGTGTCCCAGGGATGGGGGTGCACGGCAAGGGGATCGAATGGGTGATGATGGGATGGCAAAAACCAAGAATAGTAGTCTTCAACTGAATATGGATGAAATGCTGATTATATTTTCTTGTTTAAAGTGTAGTCTTTTTGAATCAACTGCGCAAACCCCCCACCCAGTACCAGTGGCAAACGAAGGCTTATAAGGATCCCCTACTGAAATAATATCTACCCTGGTGGTGACTGCTACTGGGTGGGGGGGGTGCACTTAAGGAATAGATATCTAAATTGACACCAAGTTGTTTTGGGGAAACATTTTCATCAGTGATCATCGACAGAGGCTGAATTTCTTTATGTCAATGGACTCCCAGCTTCGATCGAACCAATCCTTAAAGTGGATCTTTTCATTCCAAAGACATCCCTAAATCAATCAAATGATATGCCATGATATAGAACGATGCACTGGTGGTTCAGGTTGTTGGCGTCCTACTTGATGCATTACCCCATCATACATATACCCTCCTGGCAACGTAACATATCCCCTACCAGAGCACTTTTTGAGTCAATGATTTCAAATTTCCTTGTCCCCAGGTGGGATATGGACTCGTTCCCTGGGAGGGTATTTGTTTTTGGGGGGGGTCTTTTCATCCCTTTCAGTTATTAAGATGGGCCCTTGCCTTCCTGTCCCTTGCTGTAGGCTCGCCGATCCCAGCCTTCCGCAGTACCATTCCCGTGGCCGCGGTGTCGGTGGTGCCGACACCGCCACCCACCAACCTACCTACGACGCCACAACCCCAGCTGTTTCTGGGGCGCTTGCCGGCGGACGTGACACAAGAAGAGCTGGAAGAACTGCTAATGCCTTATGGAGCAACGATGCTCGCTTTGGTATTCAGAGATGTTTTTTTTTCTTTGAGATTTCTTGGGAAATGAGGTGATGAAGCGGGAAAATATGAAGGTTTTTTTCGAGGTCCCAGAGTGTTAATATATCAGATAATACAAGGAGATGATATGTGTTTCAACTTAAGAGTAGCCAAAATATTAACGTGCAACAGCATCACATGCAACTGTGATCTAGCTAAATGTGTTGTAATTATTCTCATTCTAATTGACCAGACCAAACTTGAAGGTGTTTCTCTCCTGTTTTTGCTACACCGTTTGACCCTTCCAAGAAACATGGAAGTGGAGACTCTTGAAAGGTCCAAAGAGTAACGTTTGAAAGTGATTTAGCAACCATCCCCCTAAACAAAATGGTGGGCAATAAACAGAGTTATATATATGCTATATGTTTGTTTAGCAACGTTGTCGAAAGTGTGCCAATTGCTTATACATTGGCCATTGGTTTAGTATTGCTACTGATTATGTGTTTAGTATTGCTTTGCTTTTGCTTGCGTTGCTCCTTTCATTTCCTTTTTTCCTATCTTCCTTTCATTTCACAGGTTTGAAGGGATTAAAAATGGAAGACATGATATACAAACATCACTCTCCCACAGAAAATTGGACTGCTGTAGTTACCATCTCATGTACTAGTCACTTTGGGGAGGGAACTCACTCTGTTTACTACCCCTTTACCAATTCATTTACTCATCACTTTTGAACATACATATTCAATACTGTGAATATCAGCTGACAGTTATTTTGGGTATAGAATGAACCAGGACAACCACATGAAATCCCAACAAAAAGACACACACTGGCCCTATTCATCCCAGATCCGACGAATGAACTACTTTTTTTTGTTGGACCTGAACTTTCTTAAGACAAATTTAACTAAACAAGTACAGTATTAACTTATTAACACCTAAAAATTGCCACTTGAAGGAGTTGTTTTGGTTTCAATGTTCCTTGTTTCAAAAACATGGGGGAAAATCCTGGAATTCCCGCAGAAACGTTGCCTCCAGGACTCTGAAGTTGTTGGATGGTTCCTTGGTCGAACTTTTGGACTAATGATGTGGTGGTGGGTCATTTTCTAGTCCCAAAGAAGGCTCGTTTCATGTGATATTTTCGCAAATCTTGGGCATAACAAAAGGCGAAAACAGGGGTCCTATAGGTATTTTAGGGCTAGTTTTTTGTTTTGTTTTAGAATTTGTCTTTGATTGATACAGTACTTGTCCACCAACAACTCAACTTCATACTCTGACGGTTTAGGGTCCTATTTGTCAGTCACACTTCTCCTGGATGATTTGGTGCACAGGGTGGCATCACCCAGGGAAGTAAGCGTACCCTAAATGATCCCAATTCCCGGTGTTGTTTTAAAAGCCAGGAATTCGGAATCTGTTCCAAAAAATACGATTCAACCAGATATATGCACTACATCAATCAATTTATATAGAATTATATCCAGATAATAATATGTATAGTCCTCTACTGGCCCCCGGTCAGAGTAGACTGGTCACAGTGGACGAGTTGGGTTTCACCGCTTGGGACATAAACCAATACAAGTGAGTTGCAGCGTCTACTTTCCAGTGCTGCTTTGTTAGTTTTGGGGTTATTAAAATCCATTATGAGTTCCATGAAACTTTACATACCTTTAGCAACCTCTGTCCCAAGCAAATCTGTCACTCGTGACTTTTGAGGGACTAGCTGGCACACACAAGTTGTTGAATCATCAAACGCAGGATTCTATAACTTGCAATTTTTTCTGGGCAAATTTTCCTATGCAGAAGAAATTGACAGGGAAGGCAGGCTCCCTCCACCAAACGATGAACAGTTTTTTTTTTGTTTCGGACGTAGGGATGTTTGGCTTTGGTGCTTCCAGGTCTTGGTTAGGTAAAGTTGCAAGCTTTGGAAATCTCCGATGGGTAATTTTCTGAATGAAAATCAGTGTTTTGATCGGTTTTGATGGTGACTGAGTCTTGTGTTTTCTACCTCAAGGTGGGATGGAGTTTATTTCCATAAATCTATATTGCTGGTGCTCCAATGTTCGTTTAGAACCTCATGTCATATATACACACACTATATAATTGTAAGTGTTCTGTGAAACTTCAACTTGCAGTCTCATCTTCTCGAGCTTTCGCATGTTGATCTTGATTCTACTAGTCCAGGCAGTAATATCTGGACCAGCGACATGTCAACGCGAAACCGCTTTTT
Organism: Breviolum minutum Mf 1.05b.01; assembly: GCA_000507305.1. Classification (NCBI taxonomy): domain Eukaryota; class Dinophyceae; order Suessiales; family Symbiodiniaceae; genus Breviolum; species Breviolum minutum. Next base: position 37,972 of record DF241634.1, on the reverse strand, counting down.
TGATCTTTTTTGTATCATGTCATGATGACGTCATCCCCTAGATCCACTCGTTGTAACCTGGCAAATTTGCCCCCTTACAGAATTTTTGATGCGCATGATTAAAACAAACATTGCTGCAGGATAATTTTTTCCATTGCCTGTTGGATTTGTAATAGTAATTTACCATGGCATTCATAGACTTCACATGATGAACATGCTAACGAGTTAAGGATTTTCCATTGTTTCTTACATCCATTCCGTTACAACAAACCCACCCGCCAAGGTCGGAATTGTGCCTTCGCCAACTTCGATTCCTGGGCCTATGCGGAACGATGCATCGAAGAACTCAACGGGGCACAGATACGAGAGAGCGAAGTAAAAACGGAAGGTATCAACGTAAAGTTTGCAGATATGAAACATGGATGCAACTAGTTGGTGGATGGGTCCAGAGTTGGTGGTTTAATTGCGGTTTTGTTGGGTTTTGCTGGTGATTTTTTTTTGGTGGCTGGTTGATGGTAGCTGTTGGTGGCTGGTTGTGGTGGCTGGTGGTGGAGAGTATGATTTTTTTTGGCACATGGAGGAGTACGTAAAACAAGTGTTTTGCAGGTGATTTGGCATCCATGCTCTTCGGTATCTCTGTATCTATACGTCTATACATCCTACTGCGTTTTGACATGGATTTCTTGCGTGAGTTATTACTGCCAATTAATCAAAATCCAAGGCTCAGGGTGAAGCACTCTCAATTCACGTTCAATGTTTTTTTCTGATCAGTCTGATCATCTAATGATTGGGGGCCCAGTTTGGAGCTTACTTCATAGCATACAAAAGATTGCTAGTTTCATACAAATTCTCGCAGGAAATCATGACTACCGTGACCTAAAAGATTTTCCACAAATTCTTCGGCTGACCCACCTTTTTCACAGAAATTTTGGAAGCCACCTGGGTTTGTCCAACAACTGAAGGAAAGGAGTACAGAAAGGTGCTTTGCAGGAGCCCAAGGTCTTCATTGGAGGCTCAAAAAAGTGCTATGGTGATTTTACTGGGATGTACTCACCAGACCAAACTGCTGCAAATGGCAGTAGATTAAGTAGGGCAAGCTTCCAAAATTCGTTTTAAGTTGGTGAACTATTGTAGTTTCATCCAAAACACTCAGATGTTTAATAATCCCAAACCTCCAAAGCAACCCAAAGCAACCCATAGTTTAAGTCTTGATGTCATGGTTGAAAGGATCTTCCTAAGTGCCACATTGGGTGAGTTGATGTTGACAGCCTTATTAGCAGATTATCAAGGGATCATTAAGGGATGATGGTGGTTAATAATCCCTTAATAAGGCCTTACTTCTTGGGGGGCGGTGGGGTGGGGGCTTTTCATTCGGGGGATCCCCTTAGATTCGCATGACACTTCACCATCATCTCGTCCGAAAAACTGCTGCTGGAAGCAGGCATCGGTGCCTCTGTGACCCAAGAGACTGTGCAGCAATACTGTGAACATTTGGGTAATATTGTCAACTGCAAGATCTTTGTGAAAGATGACAGGCCACTTGGAAAACAGGAAAGTCTTGAAGGTTTGCTGGATGAGGGTGAGAGGTCGAAAAAAACGATGGAAAGGAAGTTGATAGGTGGAAGTGAGTGGAGGAATCTTCATGGTTTTACATCCAAATCCCAAAAGAGTTGAGTAAAATCACATGAAGCTAGAATACTAAAAGACATTCTCATGCGGACATGTCCTCATGGTTCATGATTTTTATTTCTAGGAACCATTGGCACCAGCATATCTATATAATTAAATTAATCTATGAAAGGTCAGTGTTTTTGTGAGGTCTATAAATCTCAAATCCTTAGTGAACACTATTGGTGACTATTAGAGTGCTACTATTAGTGCCACTATTTGCACATCAAAATCCAGGTATTTGCTGAGGATCAAAGTTCCTTAAGCTCAATCATCTCATGACCGACATGTTTGAAAAAAAAATGCCGCCAGACATCTTTCCGCGAAAAAATTCACCATTCAGAAATCACCAAGGTGGTGAAGGTTGTTGGCGCCAGGTGTTCAGGTTTTTGGTGGTGGCAACTCAAATGGATGTTTCCGAAAATAATGGTACCCCCGAATCATCCATTTTAATAGGGTTTTCCATTATAAACCATCCATTCTGGGGTACCCCGATTTTTGGAAACATCCAAATATTTTTCATGTCTACCCCGATCCCTTGGGGAGATGATCCAATGTTGACGTTAACATATTTTTCAGCTGGGTGGGCAAACAACCACCAATTATAGTATAACACATCCATACTGTCAACACCGAAACACCGAAAGACCATGATGAACTCTAAACCATTGGTTCCCAAGCTGCTGATAAAACCCTCTCACAAATTGGATGTCGAAGTTAGTTAAAAGGCTAGGAAGTGGGTTATAAATCCGATGTATCCCGTTTATAAGTAGGTTTTAACCCATTTACTAACCTTTTTAACTAACTTCCAACGGGACATCTAAGGTCCCTACCATGCGCTTTCGTGACCTTTGCAAACTTTACAGAAGCAGAAAGATGTATTCAAACCTTGAATGATCAAGAACATCCTCTTGCTGCTGAGGGTGCCTTGGCTTTTTTTTTGACTTACACCCCCGAAATCTAACATGGATACCCAAAATAGCCATGTTTGAAGATACATCTTCCAAACCATCATTTTTGGTATCTATGCTAGATTTCTGGGGTGTATCATTTGCTTTCGATTTGCAGAGATTCTTCACCAACGAAGTCCTTGACCTTTCAAAGTCAAGACGTTTTTTTTTTTCAGTTTTCGACATATTTTTTTGGGAAAGTCCAAGATCTGTGAAAAAGCACGATTTGATTTTGCTACTTGTAACAGCATGTTGACGTTTATCAAATATCTCACTTTTATAAGTGGTCCTTATTCCTGGTTGAAGGTAAGACCCTGGTGGTGAAGATGGCCGACATGGCGAAAAGTTCACTGCGGAACCCTGGAACCATTCCAACAAACCCAATACGCTTTACACCAGCACCATCGCCAGAGACTTGGCATTTTAAAGAGTTTGTTGTTCGGTGTCCAATGAATCATGAATCCATGTTTTTGAAATTGGTTGCAAAAATGGCAAGTATTTCTTATAATTACAATTATATAGTCACTTATTGAAACTTGTTTTGGGGGAAGAGTATTTTGTTTGCTAAGCCCTATACTTCTTAGAGGAGTCGTTGCAGCCACCAACCAGGTTTGCGCATTTAGTTTTGATAAACCTGACATTCAGACCCCATGACGAAGAGGTCTATCTGGATGCGGTTCTTTCAAAGCTTTTGCTGCAGGTTGAAACAAGTGCAGGTGGATAGAACAGATAGAAGTCATGGAACTTATGGTCAAGGTTTACGCTTGTAAGTATTAATGAGAATGTTGTTGTTGTTGTTGTTGTTGTTGTTGTTGGTTGTTGTTGGTTGTTTCTTCTTTTGTAGTTGCTTGTACTTTGTGTATATCTTTGTCATACTCCTTGTTCTCGGAGGCGATGCCTATCCCAGCTGTGCAGCATACACCACATGTACAGCACAGTCAGAGGGCTCCTATGCGCCCAGTGCTGCCCACCAATATCAATGATGATCCACGGAGCCAAAGTATGAAGGATATGCGACCTGGGATCCAAGGAGCTGGTGGAGTGGAAGAGGAAAAGCTCTTTATTGGAGGGTTTCTTATCCGCAAGATGAAACAAAGCAGCATGTGTTTTTTTTGTTCAGATGTTGCCAAAGAACTTTGGGGTGGCAACATCAGATCTTGTGGCCCTAAACACAATAATATACAAAGGAACATAAAACTTACATACTGTTGATGGAAGAAATCCTGCACCAGTTGATAGGTAGTTTATCCCATTCTCTACAAGGTTTATTATATCCCAGGTGGTGCAGGATTTCTTCCATCAACAATAGGTTTGGTTTGGACAGTTTTGCTGGAGTGTGTCAACCATCAAGTGTCCAATCATTTTTGGCTAAGGTTACCAGAGGAAGCCAATGAGGACTTCTTGTGCCTTGGTGTGGCAAAACTAGAAAGACTTCAACAGTCAACACCTGAAGCATATATGATATGTAATTTAGAAATATGTTTGATGTATGTTATATATATATTTATATGAACATATCATACATACATCATATGTAATATATCAAATATTTGTATATGTTTATAGATATAGTAAAGATGATTTTAGGTGAACCCAAATTATCATGACATCAGGTGAACCTCAAAAGGTGAGGGTTTTTGTTTTTCGGTTTTCGTAAGGATTTCTGGTAACCCCTGGGTTTTGGTAGCAAACTTGCACCTGAGACCTGGCTTAAAGGGGTAACAAATTTGTTGAAATTTTGTGGAATGGCTTGGGGGGACCATTTTTTTTTTGTGCCAAAATCATGCATTGAACCTGACAGTCGCAAAGGGATATTGTCGCATCCCAGGTGGGGTATGATGGCACCTTTTGGTCGCGTTGCAGAAGTGAAGATCTTACGGAAAAATGCTGCCACACCCTGTGGCTTCGATCCTTGGGTCCAAGAGATGAGCAGATGAAAAGGATGGGATTTTTTTATGGGGAGAATACCTTTAATAGATAAATAATCACCCCAAAATGGATCAAAATGGGATTGATAAATGGGATTTTGGTCTATAATGGATGTTTAATGAAATTTCAGATGTTTTTAGTATTCCTTGATGTATTCTATATTCCAACTAGTATGAACACTTCAATCCTCTAGCAAACAAAAAACATGAGGAAAAAGCTCAAAGAAACAAACTAGATAAGTTGCTACCTTCTCTACACCCCGGAAAACTAATATGACAATGGAAAAACAGCCATTTGAAGATATAGCTCCTATATAAAAAATGGTGATTTTCCAGCCAGCCATGTTAGTTTGAGGGGGCAATGGATTTTCCACTTAGATGGGTGATTTCCTCCGTGATCCGGTGACGCTTTGGACCATTCCCAGGTTTCTTTTAGTAGCGTGGGTGAAGCTGAGATTGCCTTGGCCGCGCTGTCTAGCTGCCGTTTCTCGGGCTGGTGGAACCTGGGTTGGATTGACATGTAATTATTGCATTGTTCAGTGAAAATACTGCTTGATTTACTCTTTATTGATTTGTTCTTTTTGTTTGTTTATCATTTATCCGTACACCAATCTATATTATGCGGTATTTCATTTGACTAAACCATGAGACTGGGTTGAGTCCTCACGCAGTCAGATTTTTGGTGCAAGCAAGAGGGGATGCGCCGCTGCTTTCACCAACTCTCGACGAAAGTCTTCATCTTCTAGGTTTCAGGGCTCACAGTCAAACCTAAAGAGCTTTTTACCCTTCAAGATATGAACGGAAATCCAACAAAACTGAGAATTCAGTGCAATTTAGATGATTTAGGTGTGCAGTTTTCGGAATATGTCTTGTTGGAGAATGTATTCCATTTAAAGAAAATGATCAAAGATCATCAAACATCATCTTGAAACCAAAACCATTAAACATCATCTGTAAAATTCCATGGTCATTCAAGTATTTTTTGTTGGAGATTTCCCGAGGCTTCACCGTGAAGTATGCAGATTCGAAGGGGACGAAACGCACTGCAAATGTGGCCTTCGAAGATCAACATCAACCCCAAAAGCGGCGGTGATTCGGTCGCCGCCTTTGTTCGTTGGAAAAAAAGGTTGGTCCCAAAAGTGGTTTGGAGATGGGTAGGATGAGAGATGGAGATTTTTGACATGAGAAATGAATAGAAATGACCCACATAAAATCAGATCATTGGTCTTTTTTTGGGGGTGTAGTCGACAAACCCACTGAAGAAGTCAGTTTTATAAATCTTATGTCATTTGTATTCATTTGTTTCAGGTCCCTCATGAATCTTTACTATCCATATGGTTGCTTGTAACACCCGAGAAACATTGGTAGCTAGGATTCAAAAAGCACATGGCAATGAGGCAGACACCACGTTGACCCACCTGCCACCCTCAAGCTGCGAGGTCATAAAAGGAACCAAGCAGTCATTTTCAAATGTCAACATCCATTTTTGAAGGTTTAGTCTAACGTTGAGCTGGTATCAGGCAGGGGTAACATCAATTTCTCTACCGTAAACAAGAAGACCCTCTCTTCAACTTCAAGCTTGAACTTCACAGAAAGGTTACATCAATCAACGAACCAAAAAGAACAGAAACCAGCATCGCCAAACCCATCGATATGGTCATTTTCTGCCATGGTGGGTCCCGCACCGGTACCGCCGTTAAGACCTGGCATTGGCTTTTGCTTACAGGCCAGAAGCACTGGGACTCCTCCAGGGCGATGGTTTATCAATATGACCACACACAAGTTGGTGCAACTGCCTGTATCTTACTCTGGACAGAAGGTCACCAAGGATTGGATCCTGACACATGGCCTTGCCAATTTGCAGGTGCCTTTTGACATGGGATCCTTTCGTAAGGTGAAGGGAGAACGTGCGGAAGGTGCAAAACACACCACCTGGTGCTTGGATGTGGTCTTCCATCCTCTGATGGTCCAGCTCTTCGTGGATGATGCCTTTTGCAACACTATGGAGTCCTTCCGTCCCTTCGTCATCAACCTCACGTTGAAGCGCATCGAGGAGAGCTTGAATGTGAAGCTGGAAGCGTCCAGTATCAAGTTGGTGAAGGACCTCAGATACAAGGATGGTGAAGATGGGGATCAGACCATCCCACGTGAATTCCGTGAACTCCCGGATGAAAAAGATTCCTTTGACGATGAACTCAAGATGGAAGCCCCAAGCAAAGAGGAACCTGAAGAGATCTTGATTGAAGACCTCACGCCTGATGTCAGAAAAGCTCCAGTGTTGAAGAAAGGCTTTTTGAATGGTGGCAAGTCAAAGCTTTATGGTCCCGATGGCTCCAAAGAGGGTGTGGTTCCAGAGAATGCGGGTGATCCTTTGGGATATATCCCAAAAAGATTGCGAAATCAGTGCAAGATCGTGGACACCCGAAGTCCGGAATACCAGGAGCACCAGAAGCAAGCCGATGCAGCAAAAGAAAATAATCGTCAGCAGCAGGAGTTCCGAGATACGCTGATGTCTGACTTGGACAAATGGGCCAAGAAGAGCACGCCTGATAGATGGGAAGCAGACCTTCCGGACGGCACGGAGGTCATCAAAAAGTATGACAACGACTACTCGCGCTTCGATCAGATTCAAGAGGAGGCAGAGCTAGTGGAAGACAATCGGGATTTCTATTTTGATGAGAAGGGCAATGTGCACAAGGTCGGCGAGGACGTGAAGCCACAGTGTCCTCCACCCTTGGAATCGTCGGAACCGATGATGAAGAAGGGCTTCTTAGAAAACGTCAAGAAGGCCTTATATGCCGATGGCTCCTCGCACGGAACCGGAGCAGAGGCTTTGAAATCCACGGATTTGGATAAGTTGGCCCAGCTCAGTGAAGGGGAGATCATGGAGCGCATTGCTCAGATGTCGCCGGAAGAGAAGTCGATGATGAATGACTTGCAGTCCTTGTTGGATAGCTCCATTAAAGGGGAACAGCCCAAGGAAGTGAAAGAAGCCAAGGAATTCTCGCAGGACCAGAGGCGAGTGCCTGAGTACAAATTGGAGGTGGTAGAGGATGGCCATGTGTTGCAGATTCACGTCCCAGAATTAGACTCCATGAAAGGCGTGGATTTAGATGTGACCTCGGACAATGCCACCCTTGTTTTCCCTCATTCGCTCAAACCCTTGCAAGTGAAACTGCCAACTGCAGTGATTCCGAAGAAGGTCAAAGCGAAGTTCTCGAAAAAGACGCATCACATCAATGTGAGCCTGCCCTCTTCCTAGAAACATTCCTCTGGGATTCCAGCTTTGTGCATATGGCTGCTGGCTGGTTGAGCAAAGGCAGGTGAGACGAAATCTGGTGAACCAGTGCTATGTCATGCAGAATGCCCCATTTTTTTTCTATCTTCAATTGGCCGGATGTAAATAAATCTGGCCGGATTTTATGCATCAACACTAAGCCCTTCAGGGGGCGCACATGCATGGGCCTGGACAGAATTTGACTTGCAAACAAAAGTGTGTGCGTGTGAGTTAAGTAAATAGATTCCAACTATTGTGATGCACCACATGAGAATGTAATGTTTCAAGGACCCGAAGAAAAAATCAGGGCAACTTTCGATTGGCATAAAGTTCAAATCCAAAGGTGTTGAACAAAAAAACAAAAAGAACAAGTCAATAGAAGCTGCTTTGCAGTGTCACATCCATGGACCTTTTGATGATCCATTGGACCTCGCCGTTTTCGGCTTTCAGCTCCGCCCGAAACGGAGAATTTCCCACCCGAATCCTCTGTCCAACGTAGCGCCGATAGCCGCGTGCAGGGTCAGCATGTCCAAGGCCTTTGGAACTTTCTCAGGCCCCCACGGAAGCCAGGTGATGGTGGATCTTTTAGATTGAAGAATCAGTTTAGCCCTGTTCAAGTCTACATATATCTTCATTATATACCTTGGAAGTTTCCACTGCCTGCAAGTGTTTTGGGTGCCAAGAGTTGAAGTTAGTTCATTAGATGCCAGCTAAGACCTCCGTTGGGAAGTTGCAGAACCCACAAGGGACTATTGACTGACATTTCCTCTACGCGAAGGACTTCTGTCTTTTAATACATCAATCATGGTATCATGTATTATGATGTATTATGTTAATCTTCTAAATGCTGAGGCTTAGTAGTAAATCAAGAGAATTCATGACTTGAGACTTCTTCCAAGTATTGGTTGATATAAGTTGCAGTTGATACAACCTCCCATAGCACTGGTCGACTGCCAGATGCTGTCCATTTCACCCCATATTAAGCCAGGTGCTTACAGCCGCCACCAGGACTGAGCTGGGGTGGTTTACCTCCGTGTTTGGAGCTGGTCCCATCGAAGGGGCACAACTTCTTGCATGACTTGAAAATCAAATGAATCGATCAATGTAGGAAGTGATGATTTTTTTTATTAGGCAACCTATGGCAACCTGGGATTTTGATTTTGAAATTGATGGATTTTGAATGATTTTGACAGAATCAACACTTTTTGGTATGTTCTTTTTGGAAGATCTTATTGATCTTGGTATGAAACTTCTTTGCCCCAAAAAACTCATCCATCTTGGGAGTGTCCCGAAAGTGATCATCTTGATGGTGCAATTTTCAAGCATTTCTGAGATGGTAATCATATTGTTGATGGTTCAGAAAACCCAAACAACCACCTGGGATGGGATGCATAAGACCTTGTAAATATGGGATGGGATGAACGACCTATGAAGTGGTGCAGGATTTCTTCCATCAACTGTATCATGTTGGATCCGGATCCATCGAAATGAAATCCTTGACTCTCCAAGGCTACCCCCCACTGCCAGGAATAAGGCCTTATTTGAGGGGATTATTAAGGGATCATGGTAGTGAATGATCAACCCCTCGTAATAAGGCCTTATTTCCTGGGGTAGATGGCACGCGAGGGGGCGGATACCCTGAGATTTCCCATGAAATTTTGATGCCAGAACGGCACTGGGATGCCTCATATGGATCATGACAGCAGCTTCTCTCACAAGCGCAAGCGCCTAAATGTAGTACGGATGCCCGGCGTTTTCTTCTGCTGACGGGGTGAGGCAATGAAGGGAAAGGATTGATATGTTTGGTAAACAAAATCCGGTTAACGAGATGTGAAACAAGTTTGGATGGTTAACATACTGTAACTAATTTGAATAAGATTATATAGTCATGTACTTTGTATGCGTATATTAACTGGTGCAGGATTTTGCCCCATCAAAGACACTATGCAAGGAAACATGAAGCAAGGAAATTGCTAGTTGGTTCATGCTTGTTTAGGTTGTTCTCACACCCTTCCACACTTCTTTGGCACGCGTGTTTGATAGCCTTTCACAGATGCTCCGATGCAAGGTCGCCATGCTGCTCAACGTGCTTGCGCCATGGTTGGTCTTCTGTGGTGTCTTTGTCCCTTGCTGAGACATTCCCTCCAACAGTTGAGATTGGTATCAATTTCACAGAGGTTGTAGTAGTAGAGCTTCATATTACACATCAAATTGTTTTTGAGGATTGGCTCTCTCCTTTTCGCTTGGCGGATTGATAACGAATAGAAGGTTGAATTGTAGTAAGGAGAGTCTCCCAGGTGGCCAAACACTTAAGGGATTTGGAGGTGATCATTCACTGGGTACGTTGAACAGCCATGAAAGGATGATTGGCTCAACATGTAATGACCTCGAACAATAAGACCTGGAAACAAAGAAATATGATTTGGATTCAAGTAGTGAAGGCCTGTTTTCAGGTCACGCCCAGACGAAATGCAAACATGTTGTTTCTGTGTGATTTTCATGGCTTGCGGTAACCCCCACCAGATGATTTGTTTGGGAAACAGTTCCCCTTGCATCACTCAAACAGGTTTAAAGGGCCGTTTGTTTGTTTGACCCAGAAACTTCACCCAAAATTCCTGTGTGCCGTTTTTCTTAGGCGGCTATGTCTTTCTACACGCACTACACAAGTCCCCTTTTGGCATGGCTGGTGGTGCTTGGAGGCCGGGGGTGGGATCGAAGAAAAAGGGATGCATCACAATCATGGCAGGGTTTCTTTTCTTCTTCTCCTTCTCACTTTTGGTTGATAGTTTATTTTTAGTGCGTTGTGTCGTGCTGTGTGGTTTGTTTGGTTGTGTGGTTTGTTTGGTTGGTCCTTCGTTGCTGACGGGAAAGAACTTCGACGATTCTACACATACTGGGTGACATTAAACCTCTACCTTCGACTCCCATACACACCCATGAAATCACCTGAAAATCCACTGAACTTTGAGAGTTGAACAACTTTTTGAACCAAAAGAAATTGTCATCGTCGAACATTTATCTAATTATAAATTACTGTAAATCTAGAATCCAATCAAGTCAATCCCTAGGGTTTTGGGGGGATGCTAACCCTCGAAAACTAGCGACTGAAACCTGAAACCACCCCTTTGGAAAAGGAGGAGACATCTACGAAACCTGGCAATCTTTGGGTTCCAGGGAGATACATTCCCTGAAGCTAACAGTTCGCCCCTGAAAATAGGTCATCCCAAAAGGAAACTAGTATTATATAGTATTTTTTAACCATCCATTTTCAGGTGCTACTGTTAATGACGGAAATCCTGCACCAGTTGATATGGTAGTTTATCCCACTATTTACAGTTTTTTTTACATCTCAGGTGGTTGTTTGGGATTTCTTCCATTCAGTTGCGAGTTGTTAGTTTCAGGGAGGGTAGATTTATTCAGATGAATTCTTGATTCATGCACCTTCCAATAGCATCCAGGTGTGGCCAGTTCTGCCTTGGGAGGTGCTTTTGTTGAGGGGGGTGGGAAAGGGAAACCATGGAACAAAAGCAAGGCATCCTAGAAAAATCGTTGTAAAAACAACACACATCTTCTTGGGCAAAAGTGTTTTTTTTGGGCCAGCATTCGGCTGTTCTAAGGATATTTTTTGCTGCAATTGAGTTGAATCTGTTGGTGTTGGAGGAATCTTCAGTAGTTATGAGTCGGGTGTTTTCAAGGGTCTTTGAAGATTCATGGGCTTCCTGCAGAATCACAAGCTGACGTCATGACCACTTGATCCTACCCCTTGAAGGGGTAAAGGATGGAAGGTCGACTTGTGAGGAAGCAGTTACTGAAACAAATAGATGTTGTAAAACCCCCAGTTGCCGATTTAGGGACAGGGGCCCTGTGTCACTCGGGGCCGATCCAAGCCGCTCCAAGTTTTTTGACAGCCCTGAGGTTTCTTGGCTTGGCGAACCAAGATGCGCGACCGGGATCCCACTTGGTGCCCACCCCTGGTTGGTGAAGGGTGAAGTTCTTTGAAGGTTGGCAACTACCGCAAACTAGCTTACAAAATGGGTAACTTTGGAAATCACTTACGGCAATGAGGGTGAATTCGATGATTTTTTTTCCTGTTAAAGGACGGGAGGCTATGTTGAGGAGTCTTTCGTGATATGTTCATGGCAGTAGAAATCTCGGGAGTTCTTTGCAACATTCATATTGGCACAGTGTGTTGCTCTTCTCTTACCTTCGTATCACACCCATGTGTTGGGATATTTTTGGAGCAGTGAAAAAAGTCAACCAAACATGACATGTTTCAGTGACTCAAAGCTTCTGAAAGCCGCCCCCAATAGACTGTCATCATCAGATGTTTCCAGGTACAACTTTGGTTGCCTGGCGATTGCCTTGGCCACCATCTTCGCCGCGGTGGGAAGTGGTGGATATTACGTACGTAGTTTGAATTGCAGAGTGGAAAACAGCTGTCGTAAGGAAGAGACAGGTAGATTTTGCAATTGTAGTTCTTTTCCCCTTCTGCGACCTCTCGCCCTCCTGTTTGCGTAAAGATTGGAAGTGCAATTAAATGACCTTTTACTCAAGCAAAGTTTCCAAAAACGTCTATAAATTCCAGATAATTTGAGCATATGTCTACCAAGATTATGATCAAATCATACTTGTTCCTTTTTTTTATACTTCCTTTGCTCCAACCCTTCAGTTTCAATCGGTCCAAGTTGTTGTTGTTTTTTTTTTTTTTCCGCATACCCTCATCTGTCAAAGATGTCTGTGTATGATTTTGTATAGTAATGTTTTGAATAAGATGGCATTTGCCCATTCTTCTAATGGTACAAAAATCCCTACCATTTTCCCTGGTGTAACGATGCTGGTGCATCAACTTCCCATCTGTTCTGAAGCTTCATATGACAGGTCTTTGGAGATATGAACTACTGGTACAACATGCAGCCATACTATGACATTGAGAACATCAACACTTACCCTTCAGACACTCAGCAGAAAAATACCATTGAAGAAAAACACATGAAGGGCATATTGGAAAGGTGTGTAGCTACTGGAAGGAAAGTTAATGGACAATGCATTCAGGACATGTTTGTCAAGAGTTGTCTAATACGGTGTAAAGTTGTATTTATTTGTGTTACAACTGATGTGTTAAACTTTTGGGTCATTTGTCTCATCTCCTTTTCCGCTGTCTTGGTCAAACAGCTTCATCGGTGATGAGGTGAACCCGGGCCGCGAGAAGGGACAACAACTGATGGATGCTGGTCGTGTTTACTTTGAAGATGGCACAGGGTCTGGATACTCAGGGTTGTATTTGATCTGATTTTATTTGTTTAGTTTAGGTATTTTGTGCCAATTTTTTATGTGACAAACTCATGCAATTTTTATCTGAATCATGGTTGAACATTTCTCGAAAGTCCCTCATGTTCATATTTCCAAATGACATAAGTACCCTTTCAATTACTTCCCCACGGAAAACCACTTTTTTTTGTCGCCCCCTCAAAAAAAGACTGATCATCATGCTTAAAATCAGCAAAAAAACACACATCAACATCAACTTTCCTTGTGTTATCAATAGGAAATTCCAGCCCTCCAAATTTAGGGGGACGTGGAATTCCAAGCATTAGGAACGTTGATGTTGTTATATCCATGGTCCCCAAATTTAGGGGGATCCCAGGCCATGGGAATTTCCCAGCCCCTCGGAAGGTTGGATACCTCCAAGTCCATGGCCTTTCGAAACTTGGATAGGCACAGGGAAAAGGAGAGCAGGGCTGGGAGAAAAAGGGGATGGTCTCCAGTTCGTTTTCTCCATAAAATGAATAATCCTTAAAAGTCGATTATAATCCAAAAATCATATAATGATATTAGCAATTGACTCTTAAGTTTGTTTTTTGTTTTTTTTCCCCAAAGATTCAAGGAGAAGAAGATTGCTATGAAACAACGATTGTATACAGGATTTTCTTCGACATGTTTTTTTTCCGTTTATCCTGTTAAAAAAAAATCCAGGTGTTTTTCCTTCCCTGGCGCTGGTGGAGATGTCTGGAGTATTTTGTGAAGAATGAATTCTAAGGTTGTTGTTGGGATTCAAGGCAGCTCTGATGGCAACCGCGTCCAAGGTTCAACTTGAAAGGTGTAGGTGCCCAAGTAAAAGAAGTTCCACCCCCCAAAATCTTCAAAACTAAGCAGCTTGGTGAATTATGACATCTAAAAATTGTCAAATCATTCAGATTGACCCAGATGCGGATGGATTTTGTCCACAAAGGTTCAGACTTGGCAGGTGTTTCATGGGAGATTTTGTTGTGCAGTCTGTGTTTTCGGAAGGGAGGTGGTGTGAGGAGTGTCTTAGCACAATCCGTGATCCTTCATGGAAGGGACTGACTACAGTAGTGACTAGAACAAAAAAGAAGGTGTCTCCGAAAAATGGTCTGATCAAACTTGGGTTGTTACATGTTGTTGCCAGCTCTGCTGCCACTTGTCTTTCTTATTCTTATATATCTATACTTAGAAGTGATCATACGTCTACTTCTTCAAATGTGTCCCACCTTGTGCCCAACGCAACGAAACACAGGTATTGCGTGGCGCCCATCGTCTTTGGCCAGGCCCAATAAAACACAGGTTGTTGCACCAGCTTCACCAGCTCCATCAATGTAGGGATCCATAAGTGTCGTTGGTGACCCCTTAAACTCCATTGTATTGCATCTTGGTGGTGAATCACCTTCAATGCCAGAAAATGGTAGATTCAAACTGTTAAAGGGGGTGAGTTTAAGTAAAGGAGAAACAGCTTTATAGAGATTTTGGTGGATGAAATGTGACACTTAGAGCGAAAAGGAAGTCTCGAGGCAGTTATGGTAAAAAAACAAAATCAGGTTTGGGCTGTTTGTTGTCCTGGAAATTATAAGAAATTGGCCCTCATGTTGCATTCTCATATTTTCCGCCAAATATCTGCTATGTAATCATATACCTTAGGTCCTACCCCAGTGGTTTCTCAGGATTCTATATCAATTGAGGGTTTTTATCCACCCTCCGGGTGGCCTTTGCCTCCCTGGGGGTTGGGGCAGCAACCTTCAAGCAGCCAGCAACTCCAGGAACCTTTGGCCTCCTATGACTTCTGGGCTGTTCCTGGGCTGGATGGCTACCCATGTTTGACGATGTCAAACAAAAAGATGGAACACCACAACCCCACCCACACCCACATAGAATTTCACCCAAAAGTCTATTAAATGTGGGGAAAATGGAAGAAGATGAATCAATGTTTTTACATGTTGGCAATCCATCATGAAACTTTGGATGCTAAGTATCTTTATGCTGCTGGTCATGAGATGCCAAAAACATCCAAAAACAACGCAAAACAGAGAGGAAACCACAATCAGCTGCGATAGCCCTTTGTTGACGTGCTACACGTTGACAGTGAAAGAATAGCATCCGAAAAAGTTTGGTGGCTGATCAAATGCTTCACTCAGAGAGAGATCAGAGGGACTAGTATCGAGCCATGTATGTTCCCTTTCCAAAATAAAAACGCATGGCAATTCCATGAGAATATGTTTGTCGCTTCTACCCATGTGACAAATATCCCAAGAAAGTTTATCGAGAGGATGCCATATGTGTGGTTGCCTTTCTAGACTCCCAAGATCGTAAAGCTGAAGTAAGAAGACAACACCACATGTTGCTTCAAATCACAAGTGGCTTCTACATATTCAATTTTTAGTTCTTTTGTTCAGAAAAACACAACACAAACGCAGCAACCAATTGTTGCTTTGTTTTCTTGTTCTTTTCGCCAACAAAAAGACATTCTCCAACGGCGCCAAGGTTGGAGTGAACTGCTGCAGTGGCACTACCGCAGATTTCCGTTGTGGCGAGCTACTTGTTGTTTGATTTGGAAGGACCCGAAGAGTAACAGCGTGTACCAATCATCCTCTATCCAATCATCAGGGTTTGGAAGTTTTTGTTGTTTGATTCAGAGGGTCATGGGTTGGTCCCTGGGTTTATTCGACAGCATGGAGAGATGATGCAATTTTTCCAACTGGGTGCCTTCTAGCCTTAAGCAGATGAGCTTATGTATCTATATATAGAGATAGATAGCTAGAAGTATGGATGGATGGATGGATGGATGGATAAAGCATTTTTTTCAACTGGGTGGTTTACAATAACCCCCTTGGAAGTACTGTCCTTTTTCTTCATAGAAAGAAAATCTTTGTAGGGGCAAACAGTCTATTCCTTCTACCCAGGCCCTTTTACATCTTACTTCCAGTAGTGTCTTGCTGTGTGCTAGGACAACTGGGGATGGTGGTTTCAATAGTGTTGCACGGACCGCGGCGGAAACCGCTGGTTCTGAGGTATGACAATCCAAAAGCTCGCTCTGGACTACGTTTGATGCGTGGGATTCTCAAAAACTAGCTGACCAGTGAATTTGAAAATGGAGCTTTTGGGATGATTCTTTCACCTTAGGAAAGAAATTCAGAAAAACAGCGCAATTTATGCAAACTGGGATAAAACATCCAAGACTATCATGTACCAGTTGACATGGAGAATATTGGAGGGGTATCCAAGAATGTCATCAGACACCTCATATTTGAAGAGGTTTTTGTGTATATATTTTGCCTATATTATCTATATTGTGGTGGTGATTTTTTTGCAATCCGCATCCCTCTCCAACCTTATTTTTAGGTGAAGACCAACGACCCTTCTTTCGTTTGGCTGTGCAGCAAGCAGAGGCATCATAGTGACATCCGGTGGGCATCATTGGGCAGGCGGCATTTTGAGGTAAAAACTAAAGGTTATGTGAATGAATAAATGAATACACTATCCATATCCATCCGTTTGTTTTTCTGGTTGTGAGTTTTGATGTGTTGGAATGTTTTTTTTTTGTTCGGGAGGGAATCTTCTAGATATATACACTATACACACACGTGAACATTCTGGAAGACAAGAAGGGTAGGAGATGTTATGGTCACATGGCTGCCTTCTTTTCATTGCCATTTCGCAGTTCAACTGTGATACAAGGCTGCTTACAACATCAAGGCCAATCATCCCCTGTTCTTCTATTGGATGCAGGACTGGGAGGGAACGGTATGGAAGACAGATCAAAAGAAGGTGATGATGAAACATGGGGAAAACATGGGAAACCACATAATGAAAACCCATTACAATACCTAGAAGTTCTTTATGTTCTTCACGTAGTTATGCATATTATTTATACTTAACTGCACAAGTACCCTTAGTATTTTACTTTGTTTTTTCATTTTTAGATGTTGCGGTGGGTGAATTGAAAGAAACTCCCATTGGGACCGTGACTCGGACTTGAAGCCACTCAAGTTGAAACTCTCCCCCCATTGGTGGCTGCTTTGACCTGAAACCAAAACGTATCATGACATGCCCTGATTTGGATTTTGTTTGCTTGTTTTTGTTTGCGTTTTCTACCTATGGTTTGAAAAAAGATCACCTGGAAGATGTGTTTGATTTGAAGAATTAATCATCTCAAAAGAAAACCTGAAGATGATAAATGACTGTATAAGTGCATGTTTCGTCTGACTATATATATGTATATTATATGCACACATAAAAGACTCCTCTCAACCAAAAAATTCACGAGGATCCCGTGGCGGAAGTCATGAAGTATCGCAGCGACGGCTTCAAGTGCTCTAGGGCCTATAGGGTGATGGAGCTGGAGAATTGCATGATAGGGCAGCATCCCAAATGCCACCCATTCCCCCGGAGGAATGCTGTATAAGGTCTCCTTAGTAAGGATTGTTACCCACCAAATGTCTCTTTCTTTTTTTGGGACCTTTTAATATGGCCTTATATTTCTTGGAGTCGAATTGGCATTGTTTTGAAACTTGGATGGTTGAACCAGATAGTTTTTGCAGAAGTGATGGGTCAGAAGTCAAATCCCGAGGAATTTCATCAACAATTAGTAGGTGAAATGAAAGTGTTGTCTAGGTCATACGTAAGAGTTTTTCTACTGCCTAGTTATGTGGGGATTATAACCAGCCACTACAAGGATTCCTGTGAATTAACCAGTAGAATGGAATGGGACAAGTTGTTTTTTCCTTTCCTGGCTCAAGTGGAATGAATGATCAGCTGTGAGAAACTCTTCATTATTGGTGGGAATGGTCTGGCCATGTCTGGCAAAGCTCCACGCAAGTAATGTAGGGGATTCTTTCAGCAGCAACAACAGCAACAACTTCAACTGCAAGATGCTTATGATATACAATCACCATATAGCAGGGATAGTACGGTAAGCATACTCAAGAGTTAGAACATGCACTCATACAAAAATGATAATGAGAAGACATTGCAACATTAATGGCACAATAGAATAGCAGCTGTTGACTTTATTGTCAGGAAGAAGTTGCCACCACTTTGCAGGTACGCCTTCATTGCCATTGCTACGCACTTTGCCTTCAACCTCCTTTGCGTGGTCAGAAGCCCAAGATCGCCGACAAAAATGGAAGTCTGAGAAGCATTGCAACATGAATAGAAATCCACAAGTCTGCCCTCAGAATAGGCAAAAGAAACATGGGACCCTAAATAAGCACTTCAGCTTCTCAATTTTTTGACCTGAACTCTATCTTTACCATGTTTTGAATCTGTTGAATCTGGGGGAATTTCTTCCGATATCAGGTGGTGTGCTTTTGAGAAATCCTTGAGGTTTGTGTGAAGCAAGATCTTCTGGAAATGGTGTCTTAAAATTGAGGACAACCCAACATCAACGAAAGTGTATGAACTGTCGATATATGTGCTCAAAAAACCCGACTGCATTTCACAAGGCAGGTGCTGCCTTGGCATTTGCCAAGATCAGCCATGAATTCTGAGCACTGACCTGGAATCTGAGCGGCTGACGGAGAAATCGTGGAGTGGTGAAACTTGGGGCCTGGGGTAGACTTGGGATAGTTCCGTTATATCAGTTATATCCTAAAATCTAAAGACATATTGGAAAGACAATGAAAGGAGGAAAACACATCTCAGCAATTTTGCGAATAAAAACACAATAACATAAAAACAATCACATTTTTACAAAAGCTTCGCAAGAGTCTGAATTGTAACCTTGATACCAGGATGTGAATTCTGTTGTCGTCAAGCTGGGTTGGGGTTGGCTACCTAAATCCATGAGACCCTGGTTGTTACATGCATCCCCAAGTGGGGACCACCTTTAAACACACTGAACAGATGTGAAATATTATCCGGTGAGGAATGTTGCTTATTTTTTTTGGCATGTGCACCTTGACCATTAGAAGATTAAGTGTTGAATGTTAAGTTATGTTAGTATTTTGAAATTCAAACTCATGAACCTTGGTGACTTTCATAGGTTGTGAACCAATCCACTTGAGACCTTAGAAGGTGCAGTCAGTTTTTTGTTGGACCCGCCTGATATTTTGTTTTTTCCAAAATTTATTTGTGATCTGCAATTTTCGAGTTGGAGTTGGTAGATTTTTCACAGATGAGATGCACTGATGGGAAGCAATTCATCATTGAAAGCTGCGAATTGATGTGCCTAGGTTACCCTTGGAAGTTTATTGTTAAAAACATGTGATGTTTTTCAAGTGTCAGTCATGTCATATTTTTTCTTGGACATTGATGAAATACCAGTGTTGCAATCATCTTAAGCAATGAGAGGTTAAAGATGAATCATGAAAATCGTGGCATGCAAAAGCTTGAGTCCAACTGCATCTTTTTTCAAAGCCATGAAGAAGGCCTCACAGAAGTGAAGGACTTGTTTTTTTTCCGCCATACCAAGCCACTTACCGGCTGGGCCCCGACGCCATGCGGAGCTACCCATGGACTGTGGTCCTTTTGGCTGCAGGGGCTGCTGCGCAATGTCGGTGTGATCGATACCTCTGTAGGACACGGTTTGTTGCGCCGGTTCAAAACTGGGTTTTACAGAACAGTGAAAAGCTTCGAAAAGTGAAAAGCTACACATATCAACACCATTTGTCACACCAAAAGTCATAATCAATGGATTTCCTTTTTGGATTGCTGTTTGGGAGCATGTTGAGATACAGTGTGCCAGTCATAGACATCACTTACACTCAAAAAATCTGATCCCAGATCAATAGCTACCTTCCAGTCTATCCCGGGGGACTCTGATTTTTGGTTCAGGAGGAAATGCCAAAAAAACACAATTCGAACTCGTTGAATTGCATTTTGAGGAGTGGCCAAAATGAGTACACCTATACCATTGAAGAGATGCCATCGCAAGAGGTGATGCAGTACATTGCTCAAGAATTTCTGCTGGCTTGGGCTGTTGGGATCTGTTGGGGGTGGTGATTGGTATTTTTCAGGCTCTTCAGACCTTGGAGGACAATCATGTTGGATCAATCAGCCTTCAGTAAATTTTTCGTTTGGTGAGGGGTAGCTGCATTGGGTGGATGAAAGCGATATGAAGAGTTGATAGTTGTTCACATGTTGCACTCATGGAACCTGAACACATGGATCCCTGCAAAAAGAACCTGTTTTTTTTTTTTGAAAAAACCACCATGATTTCCAGTGGTTCAATTTCATCCTCTCGAAGCTCCATTCACCGGCCTAAGGTGCATCTTGACTGACAAAGCCTATAATCCACGTGGTGATTGCAGATACTGTTCATCCTGTGATGGCAGTCTTTGTACGTGCCATGGTTGAAAGTTTTGGACATGTCTGAAACAAAAAGTCTTTTCAGTGAAACGATCCAAAAAACTCCTGGTGAATCGACAGTGGTTGAAAAGACGTTGGCAGATCGTGGAAACCTTTATGGACCTTGAATTCACTATGGCCTTTCTAAAAATCCACGTTTGGAATTCACAGAGATGTGGAAACCACGATTCACAGCGAGGTCCTTCCAATGTTTCGGAAACAGGATGGAGCAGCATTGCCATTTACATGATGGATCTATGTTTGCCATGATTTCAAGGAAGAGATCCACCCACTTCTGCCATTATCATGATCATTTCTGGCCATGATTCAATTGCAGTCACTCTCATTCAGTACTTCCACTTCATTATATAGATGTTGACCCTCAACATCTTCAATCCTGTGATAGCATTCCTTAGCTTCTTTCCATTGCATCCTTGCGATTATTAGAAAATTTCAAAGGAACTATGGTTGTACATCCATGTTGTATCCATAAACGTTGTAGCTTTCTCAACACAAGACGCTAAAAATTATGACTTCCATGAATTCTAAGATAAGCTAGTTCCCCACATAGCTCAGTTGGGCATCAGGTTTGATCATCAAAAGAAGACCATGGCAGTTCTTGAAAAAGGGAAGACTATATATATATATATGTATCATATCTTACGGTTATTGATTGCAATGTACATATACGTATATGGACGTTTCCGAAAATAGTGGTACCCCCACATCATCCATTTCAATAGGGATTTCCATTATAAACCATCCATTTTGGGGTACCCCTATTTTCGGAAACATCCATATTACCCCTTAGTGGATTGATACGACTTTAGGAGTGAATGACACGGTAATTTATCATGCACGCTATGTCTTTGCAGTTTGGGCTTAAGTGGTTACCACCATGCCCTGGTATGTGGCTGGTGAGTCAAAAGGTGATCCCCCTACCTTTGAAGTGGGGGATGTGCTTGAGCTTCGAGTCCGAGATGACGAAGGACTTGAGCAAGGTGAAATCTTGGTTGGTGTGGTTGCCCATGGTCGTAAACACCATGACGGAGAAGTTTTCAAGGGGTGGTTCCTGGGGGCCAGTGACCCCTACTACTCTTGGTGGATGAATTCCTCCAAGGAGGCACCTTCCAAGGAGGACGGCTACTACCACCTTTGTGCTGTGAAGACTGAAGAGTGCCCGCCGTCAAGGAAGATACCAGGGCATGGTGCATAGCGACAAGTATCGAAATCACCGTGGGCATGCACTGCCTACGAGAAAGGTTGAGTGGCTTGGCAACAGGGTCATCAGAGAGCAGGTGACCATGAACACTGCCAAGTTCCGCGAGAAGGTGGGACCGGCCAAAGATCCAAAGGATGATCGCAAGAGAGAAGGAAGAGCTAGGCTGGACTGGAAAGATGAGCATGCCGATGAGGATGAGGACGAAGAGGATGAGAGCGACGATGAAAGCTCCACCGATGAGAGCTCAGACGTGGACGACCAGATGAAGAAGAAGTTGGCGAAGCTTCGTGATGATCTCCTGAAGGCTGAAAAGGAGATGGAAGAGCGACGTGACAGCAAGAGGTCAGCCGGCAAGAGAAAAGGTGCTGAGGGCGACAAGGCCAAGAAGGATAAGAAAAAGATGAGAGTCACCCTGCCCCATGCAGGAGAGAAGAAGGAGTCGAAGAGGGGTGAAGGAGCAAAAGGCCGAAGCCCAAAGAAAAAGAAGAGAAAGAAGAAGAAAGAAAAGAAGGACAAAGTTACCCGTTCTAGCGGAGAAGATGACCCCGAGGTGATGAGAGCCAAGAAGCAGTCCTTGTTTACAGGAAGTGCCAAAGAAGAAGAGGATAAACAAGGAAGTCGTGATCGTGGGCCTTTTGGAGAAGGGTTCAGTGTTTCTTATGGTGAGGATGAATCTGACTCGTCTGAGTCGGGTTTTCAAAAAGGCTCCACCACTCCCGCGAAGTCAGGACAGCTGAAGCTGATCCGCTACGCAAGCAAGTTTCCCGGAAGACTGGCAAGCCGAATGCTCGTGAAGATGGAGCTGGCCACTGCCAGGGGAGTGGGGGGGCCGAACAGAAAAGAAAGTTCACTGACGCCACCTGTGGCGATGAATCACCTCCTCACGGTCCTGATCCCAAGCTTAGGAGAAAAAGCAGGCCTGAGGACGATCCGAGAACTAAAAACTCTTGGAGTCATATTGGACCACCTCGCCGTCAACCAGTTCGCGAAGGCAGCAGACGTGGTGAGCCAGCGCATCAAAGCCTTGGAGCGAGCGACTCACGAAAAGCACTGGGGGGCGGCACAGTTCTTGGAGTTACTCCCCCCCGAGGGGACGATGCTGTTGGATCGCGACGAGGAGATGTTTCTGGCTCGCGAGTACCTTCTCGATCAGAAGCTGAAGAACTACGACCAGCAGAAGAAGTGGTCAAACGAGAGGCCCGGGAAAGGTCCGGGGAAGGAGAAGGGTCACAAGGGCGACAAAGGCGGAAAAGGCGCCAAAGGAGGCGGAAAGAAGAATCAGTGGAGCGACGAGAAGAAGGAGGAGAAGGGATCAGGTTGACACCTGCTCCAGGTCAAAGTGATCCCACTGACCTAGCTGGAGAAGAGGCTAGTGACTGGCATCAACGTGTCATTGATTTCATGGTGCAGCCCCGTGACCCGCTGACTGTCCTGGAGTTCATTGGCAAGATGCTGTCTAAGTTTGACTGCGCCATGGTGGAGTTCACTAAGAGGATGGCTGATTTGGAAGAAGATGCAGCAACAGGGAATGCTCCTAAGACCATGAGGTCAAACGACTTGTTGCCCGTGTCTGTGGCTTCGGTAGGTCTTTTTCTTCGTGGAAAGGATGAGAGACTTCGGAATTGGGTTTTAAAGGTGGTGGAGATCTTCAACTACCATGCTTTGGGTGGAAAGGCGAAGTTGCCAGCAAAGCAACTAACTCCATCGCAAGAGTTGATGGCTACCAGATTGTGTGAGGTTGGTATGAGGATATGTCACCACGGAGGAACCGTGAGAACCCTCAGTGAGGGCCAGAAAGAGCTGGCCACCGCGAAGTTTGACTACTCTGGTGAGCCGGTGCAATACATGCAAGAGCTGGAGGCCGCGAAGGTGATCCCGTGTTGGCCAAAGGTTGGTGAGGCAGCGGTGCAAGATGCTGCTGACTTTGTTAGCCCCCTTGTTAGGGATTGGTTGGAAGACCCAGGATCTTGTCTTCTACCGATCTCTCAATGGCCGGATGTTCCGCCCCTTAGCCGGGTGAGAGCAACTGATGAGGAATGGCGAAAAATTGTTACCGCTGGGTACGAGCATGGGATGATGAGAATGGTGCACCCCGATGACGTCTTCCGTGACTTGGAGGGAAGGCCCATCGTCAATGGAGCAGGCGGGGTGAAGAAGGTCAAGAAGATTGGAGGAGAAGAGAAGGAGCTTCAACGTTTCATTTCAATCCTAGTGCCCTCCAACACGTACCAGAAGAACATGCCTGGGGATGATGATCACTTGCCCTACCTAGGGCAGATGGCAATGATGGAAGTTGACATCGATGAGGACGTGCTGATCGACAGTGAAGATTTGACGTCCTGCTTCAACCTCTTTCGTGTACCTCCCAAGTGGTCTGCTTACTTTGCATTCGCCAAGAAGGTTAATGCTGATATCTTTGGAGGACCAAAAGGCGAGATGGTCTATGTTGGGATGTCTGTGGTTCCCATGGGCTGGATCAACTCAGTAGCCCTTATGCAGACAGTGGTCAGGACTTTGGTTTTTGGTAGAAGCAAAGTACCCGAGGATTCGGAGATTTCCAAGCTGAAGTGGTTCCCTACGGATGATTCCGTGTCAGTGGTATACCTGGACAGCTATGACGAGCTCAGGAAGGTAAACAAAGGAATGAGGCAAGTTCTGTCGGGGAGATCTCACACAGACACCAGAGGTTTGTCAACACCTGCAACGAGCTGGGACTCCCGTTGAATGAAGGAAAGAGACTGGTGGGAGCGGTTTATGGCACCCTGCAAGGAGGAGGTTTCGATGGAGCCTTGGGGGATCTTCGAGGCCTCTCACGACAAGAAGTTGGGTGTCTTGGGACTGGCTATGGCTCTGATGGGCACAGGGTTCGCCACCGAGTTCGAGATCAGACACTTTGTCGGCAAGATGATTTCATGATGGCCTTTCGACGACCCACCATGTCCTTCCTGGAGACGATCTTTGTGGACATGCGACGAGCTCAGGATGCAAGAGGAAAGATTGCCTTAAGTAAAGGATGCCTCGAGGAAATCATGATCACCGCGTTGTTGGTCCCCGTGATGTACATGAACCTCCGAGCGCAACTTGATCATGAAGTTACCATCACCGATGCATCCCCAACAGGGGGAGGTGGTGCGATTTCAAAGCAGTTCAAAGACCCACCTGACAGAGTGGCGCATGATGGTGCGAGGTGCTTTCACTGTGAAGGGAGCTTTGAGGAGTTCGGCGTTTTCCCCTGCAGCGCTAAGTGTGGTGCCTCTTTGTGTTGCCTTACGTGCATATGGGAGCATCGAGCACAGTTTTGCCCCCGGAAGGACTACATGCTGCCGAAGTTTGGTGAGAGGTTTTCTGGGCCTGCTGCACCATTGACCAATGAAGTGGCGCGGATTGGAGGTTTTGACGTCCAAGAGCCCTTTGACCTGAAATTGGGTCACGACTTTTTCACTGATGAGGGGCGGAAAAAGCTGGAGGACATGGAGAACGATGAGTTTTTGGCAGCAGAGCATTGGGCCCCTGAATGCCGTTTGTTCTCCAGAGCCCGTGGGAGACCAGTCCGCCTCCCAGATGGAGAATATATCGATGGACCGCAGCCAGTGAGAGATGCCAAGCATGTGATGGGATTTCCCTGGCTTTCAGCGGAGATGAAGGTGCAGCTGAGAAGGTCAAACAAGATGGCGCTTCGAGGCTTGAAGAGAGCCAGCCAGAACAAGGACAATCAGTGCATCACCACTTTGGAGCATCCATGGGGAAGTTGGCTGTGGTACTTTAGCATGATCGCAGAGCTCACGGAGGGCAAGTTCAGGTTTGCTGAAGGAACCAGCTGCTGCTTTGGTGGCAAAAGGGAAAAGTGGTATGCCCTCCTGGGAAACAGTAGAGAGATCCATCGCGAGCTTCATCGTCCAGTTTGCCCTGGCCACGAAGGTTTACTTTCCTATGAGGTCCGCCGTAGATCAGATGGGAGTTTGCATTTTGCAACCGAAGATGAGTCCCAGTACAAGATTGCCTGGTGCCAAGCCTATGCACGTGGACTACGCCGTGAAGGTGAAAATCGTGGGTGGTTTGCCCATGCTGAGACCAGGGGCAGAGAAATCATCCTTGCCAGAGAGTTGGGGCAATCCACAGCCCGTTTGAAGGATGACAAGATTGCGTCCCTGGTAGCTGAAGAAGTGGCCTTATTGGAGGTGCAAATGAAGCCTGGTCTGGAAGTTGCACACCTACAACAGATGATCCGTCGCACCTCCATCCGTGGTGGAGATATCAAGTTGTTCCTGTGGGATTCCCACCAAGAGATCCCTTACCCAGCATATCGCTGGCGGTGGAATGAAGTTTTATCGTATGCCTGGAATTCAGAAAGGCATATCAATGAAGGTGAAGTCAGTGCCTTCAACATCATGCTCCGGAGGCGTGCCAAGGAATCGAAGAACCATGAGATGCGCTACCTCGCCATAGTAGACTCAATGGTGTCGCGTGGTGCCATTGGAAAAGGAAGAAGTCCCTCAAAGCCCATCAACAAGCTCCTCAAACAGACTGCTGCTGTAGCCCTTGCCTCAGATCAATATCCTCTTCTCATCTGGACCATCAGCCAGTGGAACTTTGCTGATCTGGCCTCGCGCCGGAAGCCTGCCAAGTCTTGATGCCCGTCCATATCAAGTTTGCAGGTTTGAGAAGAAGGACATTGCGGTCTTATGGCATGGCTTTGGAGCGATTCCTACACTTTGTAGATTCAGAAGGGCTTGAGGTAAAAACAACAAAACAACTTGACCACCTGCTTGGTGAGTATCTCAACACAATGTTTTGGGATGGTGACAGCGTGTCAGCCGGAGGACACGTTTTGTCCGGTATAAAACGTTTCTACCCGCAGCTTAAACTGAAGCTGCCTACTGCCAGCCAATACTTCAGAAATTGGCAAAGAATTCACAGACCAGAACGCGCTATTCCTGTGTCTTGGTCCCTTGTAAAAGCAATGAGTGGAATTTGTCTTACCTTGGGGTACCCAAGTGTGGCGCTGATGCTCCTGGTGGCCTTTACGTGCTTTTTGAGGACTAGCGAGATGCTATCTCTACAGTGTTTGCATCTGCTGGTGCATGCTACTCGTCCGGAAGTGACGGTCATCGTGCCCTTCGCCAAGACCTCAAACGGTAATCCCCAAGTGCTGCAGTTTGTCGATGAACACCTTTGGAACCTTGCACGTGCTGTGAAAGCAAACAAAGATCCTGCAGACTTTCTGTGGGTTGGGTCTCCGACAAACTTTCGAAATTTCTGGCGTAGTCTGTTGGGACTGCTGGATTTCGCCTTGGATGATTATACCCCCTACGGCATCCGAAGGGGAGGAGCTACCTGGTTTTTCCTCGAGACTGGGTCCATGGACGCCACCTTAGCACGTGGAAGATGGTCTGCAGCTAAGACTGCCCGCCAATACATAGACGACGGCACGCTGGCTTTGGCAAAATTAGTGTGGACAAAGATCCAACGCAAGAAAATCCGACAATGGTCGAACAGAGCTAACCGCCACCTCAGGCGTCTGCGACAGGTAAAAAGCTGCTTTGGGGTTAAATGGGATGTTTTTGCCTCTTTAGGCCCCCAAATTCTTTTTCTTTAATTGGAAAATGGGAGGTTTATCGAGCTTCCCTACCACATAGTTGTTGATCGAACAATTGTGTGTGTTGCCTCATGAGGCTGCATGGTACCTTGGTCCTTACCACAGTAAAACTGTTGGAACTGTTGATCTGACCGAGTGATAATTTGAATCAATGTATATAGCTTGAGGTACTATCCTCCCATTTGTAAAACCTTGAGTATTCCCTGTTGAGGAAAAAAGGACCTCTGTGCATGTTAAATATATATATATATACATACATTGATACATAGCTAATATACTACTACCAAACCCACGCAGATCCACCTGGAATCCGTCTGTGGGGAATGATGGATCCTGAGGTGCCAAAGCAGCGCGTCTTGCGAATCGCCACTTGGATGACTTGATGGGGCGAATGACTACCTAGGGCTGAGGACTGTAAGACTGTATGTTTGGTGGTGTAGTTTTATAAGGCACCAGAAATGGGTGTTTTGAAGATATGTAGATTTGAACATTTGCATATATCAAATTTAGATGGTTTTAGACATTTTTGTCATGTGCACTTGAAACTTGAGGTGTCTTTTTTTTGCACCAAGTTTGGAAGACCAGACAGTTCTGTCTGTATTTTAGAAGTTGTATGGAGAGGTGGCGGTTTTGAAGATTGCTTGCCAAATCCATATGATCTGAGATGATCCAGTTTCAATCAACCTGGCCCCAGGGATTTGCATCCGCGTTCTGCAAAGCCGCCACATCGCTCTGAAAGGGTTTTGAGAGTGCCAAGCTGGGTCAACACATATTTTCCCACATAATATGATTGAAATTGATTGAACGGATTTGTAAATCTAGATTCTGAATCCACTAATTTGCTTTCAGATCTATGTCCACATACTTCATGTCTTGGTGGAAACATCTTCAGACTTATGTAGCATCAATGTTTTAGAACATATGTTGTGGGCATGCCTCTTTCTCTAATAACAGGATTCTTAGGGGGGGGGGTGGTGATTCCCCTAATCTTCCCTAAGGTTCCCCAATGTTCCCAAACGGAATCCTTAGGGAACACCCCTTGAACACCGCAGGTTTCTTCCTCGAGCTGCTGCAGTGGTATGTTTTGCATTGGGCTTGCTACTGTTGGTCATCAGCGTGCTTCCGACCCTGGGGTGGTACATCATGAAGTCATGAAAGATGACAAAATGAATATTGAATATGATGGATATATGTGTGTATTTGATTCGATATTGAAAACAATGTTTACAAATTTCTTGCTGCTTGTTTTCAGGGCTGAAAACTTCCCATGGAATCTGTGGTTCAGAAAGTCGTATGGCTCCCTTCAGGTGAAACTGCTACACCCATGAATCATTGCAGGTACGATCAACATGGAAATGGGCCCAGAGAACGATTCTTGTACGAGTTCGGGGGCCATGTGGCGAAACATTTCCATTGGACCAGCTGAAGAGTGGAGGAAGACAAGTAAATGGGTGGATGGGAGTCTGACTGAACTCTGCTTCGTATTTGTATCTAACTGTTGATGAATTCCAGCCGGTTTGAACATTTATGTCTTCTTTTTCAGGCAACATTGGACATAAAGAACTTTTTTCTCAACCTTTGACACATCAACTTGCAACAGATCTATATATTCTTTTTTGTGCGATTTTTATGCCAAAAAAAACAGATGTATATGTATAATCATCATACATCTCATTCAACAACAAAGAGTTCTTTCACCAATCTCATCCCAGATTTGTATCCGGACCGAGCCCAACCCCCCTCCCTACCGTGCAGCATTTCCCAACTCTTGGACTTTTTTGTTCAGTTTAAGGTTCGACCTGATGAGCTACCTGAAAATCAGATAAGGCCAGAGGTCAAAATGACCCTTGGATTACTTGGAGGTTCCAGGTTTGATGGTTAGAAATGAAGTAGTTGGAAGAGTTGATCTTTCATGTTATGTAGATATGGATGTTTCCTAAAATGGTGGTACCCGCAAATCATCCATTTTGAAAGGGTTTTTCAGTGTAAACTATCCATTTTGGGGTACCCCTATATTTGGAAACACCCATATAGTAATGAAAATTGCTATGTTCTGATGATGTGATTGTTGATTTGCTTGCTACATCAACCTCCTGGTTGATTTTCATGTTCAAATGAATGGAGATGTGGGACTTGAAGAGTGTCAAATTACAGGGAACCATCGAAGCAACTTGAACTTCTTTCAAAAAACTTTACCAAGTACTCACACAGAGACCGTTTTTTTCTTCTCCATGCCGGGGGTTGGCAAATATCTTATTTTGTATACATTCTTGGCAGTTCATATTCATTTCTATTGATATCAATTTCTATCAATTTCTCTTGTCATAGTCACCTTACTATCAATTCACCACATGAGACATGAGCAATCAAAAAAACAACCTAGTTGTTTAGGGTATATAGGGATATATAGAGGATGAAATCCTACCCAATTATATGGGGGTTAAACCATGAAATGAGGATCCCTATGAATCATGTGATCATGCTTTCTCTATCCAAGTCTCCTTGTTAAAACCGCATCTTCTCAAAACAACTGATCAATAGCTGTTTCTGGTTCCCTTAATAGGTGGTAGGTGATATATAATCACCCAATAGGCAATATATAAGTGGTATATTAAGTGGTATATCACATAGCCAATTGGGTGATTATATGGTACCGATCCCACCTATGAAGGGAACAATCGGTTTCACTCCATTGAACTGAGGAAGGTGTGGGAGCGTAATCCAACGGTCAGGGCCTCAAAGGAGATGGTCTATGGTCAAACGTTTCGCTCCGTTTCACTGTTTCGAAAAGGTTGATTCTTTGGGTGCGATTTCAGTTGGAAACTTCACTCATTACCTCTGTTTTTTGGGTAAACATGGCTACAATTCATAGATATATATATATATATAGATATATATATATATAGATATATATATATAAAGATACAATATTATTTGAGTAGGATTCAGGATAATCCGCACTAGACGTCATTGCACACTACCGTAATACACATGAATGTATGTTGGAAGGCCGTGTTTGGCGATTGGAACTCTCTTGACTCAACCTCCAATGATGTCCTTCGTTTTTTTTTTGTCCGTGATCTATGACGAATTTTCTCAAGCTGACATCATGGAAAATCACAGTGTGTCACAATTCCATTCACTTTTCATTGAAAAAGGACATGACAACTACAACCAACATTTTGCAAACAAAAAAACAACGGCACACAGGTTGCTGTTTTCCTTCCATGTGCTGGAGCAGTCCGGTAGCCCCAACCAAAAAAAGATGGTCGTTTTATCCACGTCCACTTCCAGTGGCCACTTGGAGTTGATAGAGTGTACAGTAATCCAAAGGTATGAGTTTCTGTTATAAGTGACTTCAAGAAGGGCGACTGTTTTTCCTGCAATAAGAAAGCCAGAGGCAAAATTATTCAAAAGGATTGCTGGGATGATGTCGGTCAGAGGACTTCGAAAAGAGGACTTCATGTCTGAATTTTTCATTGGGTCCTATATTTGTACAACAAAACACCCAAACTAACCAACGACATCATGCGAGTCTCTGTTGCCAGCAGGTCCAACCGGTTGGGGTCGGTTGGTGGTTGGC
Source organism: Breviolum minutum Mf 1.05b.01 (assembly GCA_000507305.1). Lineage (NCBI taxonomy): Eukaryota > Dinophyceae > Suessiales > Symbiodiniaceae > Breviolum > Breviolum minutum. The sequence continues at coordinate 7,193 of DF241634.1, read as the reverse complement.
CTGGTTCCCTTGCAGGTCCTCTTCATCATTGTGGGTGTGGTGGTTTGGATGTCCCCAGGCTTGATCAATCAGGCCGACGGGATCCGATCACAATGTGGTAATAAGGTTAGTTGGAAGTTGGTGAAGCATAAACGGAACACAGGGAGACATATATAGTGTTTCGAATTCGGGTACCATTGGGTACCCTCATTTTGTGTTTGGTGGTTTCAACTAGATAGCAATTAAGGATCAAGTACTCCTCCCGTTGAAGTGTCCTGTTGGTAGACAGCTCCCCATCAGATACAAAACAAAGGTTTGTTGACTTTCCATGCAGGCCTCTTTATAGAAAAGATATATATCTGAGGGTCCTTTTGAATTGCCTTTCTTCTGCAGGCTTCTGGTGTTTGGATGTTTTTTTGTTGTTGGATGTATATGCTTAACAAATCATTTAGTCATACTCCACTAGTCAGGTTGCATCAACTATCAACTTATCTACCATTGGACCTCAGATTTGACAGGGACAAATTGCGGCTAATGAGCTGATATCATGAATCATGAAATATGTCGCTCATTTCAGTAGCTTAACCTTCAGAAACTGTGAAATCATTTATTGCTTGAATATCCATAGGCCTATGGGTTGCAAGAAGGTAGATGCTTGTTTCTTGTTTTTCTTGTCGGTGATCTCCTCACAGCATTTTTCTTTCAGATGGCAAGGGTGAATTGGTAGATAGAAGGTTGTTGGTTTACTATCCTACGATCACTGAATAGGAAAGAGATATTTACTTGGGGGGTTATACGGAAACTAAGTAATCAACCACCATCCTGAAGCACCAGACTACTTGCAAACCTCTAATCCACAATTTGTTGGTGTCCAAAGACGTCCAAAGTATCTGACTTGCCAGGAAAGATGAATTGCCACGACTGGCCTGTTTCACTCGTCCAAACAGGGACCACCCGGACAACCGGGGACGCAAATCCGCGGACGCCGGAGGTCAGAAAAAGGCTACACATTGACAATGGAAGTTCCCAGTGTTGAAAGGGGGCTTTCAATCCCAAAATAAACTAGAAATCCTATATTCATGCTGGAATCCTGATGTTTGTAGTAACGTGTAAGGTGTAAATCCCAACAAATTGAACATTACACATAGTGGATTTGAGGTACCATAGGGTATTCCTTTTGCAAAGAGCGACATCCTGTGACCTCCAGTGAAGCATTGATAATGAGAAGAGGTTCCTCAAATCCAAATTTTGAATATCGATCAACATGTTTCAGAAAATAAAGAGAGAGATACAGATACAGCTAAGAGTTTCGACGTATCTACTACTTACACCTTTAATATGCATATATTATATATGTATATACATTTATATAAACTTGTTTCATGTATTTTCAATTTTCCAAGAATCATGAACCCCAAGATGAATCTTCCCATCTTGAAAGGATTCACCCTTCACCCTTCACACTTCACTGACTGCTTCCGGCATCTTTAACCTCGCAGCGTTTTGATTCCCACGGGGTTTTCGTTGAGTTCGGGCTAAGTAACCTTGGTCCGGCCATGGCAGGCGGTGGGGATCCGTTGGGTTAGCGGGAAAACGACATGGAAGACAGAACAAGGTGACAAGAAACAACAGGGGAATCTATTGGAGATGTTTTGAGAAAGGACAAGAATAAAGGATCTATATATTTTCTCGTTGATTTTTTTATCAAGGGAAATTTTGATGTAGGTGAAGATTGGTAGTTTGTATCTGTTGAATTATTGGGATTTATGAATTTTGGACGTCGTCTTTTTTAAAGGATGCCCTCCATTGATGGTGTTTTTTTCAGAAGCCGCATGCCTTGGATTTTTGAAGTCCGAAGCTTCAGAGGTGAAAAATATCATCTTCTACCGGTTGTAGGCCTTGTCAACTTGGAATTGCCATGGATTTTTGTAGAAACCTATGGATCCCATGACGGATCCATGGGACTGGTCTATTTACCGTAATATTTGAAGTTGATTTTTTATGGTTTTCATGAAGGTAGATATACCAGTCCCATGGATGCTATGGGTTTTTGCTAATTGTAATTTTTTGGATGCAATTTTCAAATAAGAATCCATAGCAACCATCCAAATATCCATACGCAATTTCGTGGACATCGCCCCCAAAAAAGAGGCGTCGGATCCCGTTCCGAATTGCTGAACTTACTTGGCGATGTGAAAGCCCGGGTGCAGGAAACGGCCGGGATGAAAAATGGCAGAAAGCCGTTATGAGTGACATGGGAACCTGAAGATGTTTCAGAGGGAAAACCATGGAAAACACCACATGGAGAAAAATAACACATGATCAAAGATTCAAAAGACATGGAAATAAAGTGGAAAAACATCACATGGAAAAACATGGAAGGGAAGCCAGAAAACAACCATAATTGTTGAGTTCCATGTTTATTCAAGGGTGTACCTTGCGGTAATTCCGAGATGCTTTCATTGGACGAACCCACGATGTTGGATGGTGTTGACCCATAAGGGCTGGGATTTTGGAGCGGTCATTTTGAAATACTGGAGGATTTTTTATCGGACTGGGACGCAATGCAAAATCCCAGAGTGGAGATTTGATTGATGTTCTTTCTGTAAGAATGAAGGCAGGTTTGGATTTTCATGTATTTTTAAGCTTGCATGATTTAAAGATACCAAGTGAGAGAGCATGAACTTAATCCCTCGAAGCTTTTCTTCGTGGAACCCCACTGAACATGTGAGATATGCACAAAGTCACCACTGTTTTGGTAGGAATCTGCCATACAACACCGGTATCCTTCGGATTAATGGACTTGTAACTTGATTCGGCCAGATACATTTTTCTTTCCTCCAGAGACTGAACCCCCTTAATCACAATGCTGGGAATATCCATTCGCATGGAAGCCCAAACAGTGAAACTTGCGTGACTCAGCAAGAGCTATTGATTGGTGGATCTTCATCCTTTGATAGTCTTTTGCAGTCAATTTGACAAGTTGAATTGTTGGTTAAGTTATGTTAAGTTTGTTTTTTTACTAGGCATAGGTAGTATTTTCCAATCTAGAAGTCCACTTCATCGCAATTTTTGCTTGTAAAGGCTCAATCCACCCAACCGGTGAATGGACAAGTCACCCTGGTCGTGAGGATAAGATTGGCATTGTCGACTTTCCAATGTCCGGGGCTCTTCAGGATGCAAGTTCTGAGTTTCCCATGGTCTCCCCCAGGTATATGTTGGAACTACTTCCCACCCAGGATTCCAGTCACCACCAGGAATTCTTCTATTTTCCGTAGGGAGGGCCCCTGAAAACCCTTCATTTGTGGCTGTTAGTGGGTGGGGGGTAGACCGAAGGCATATGGAATTATATGGAATTATGAATTAGAAACGTCCGATTTTTGCAATCTTGGGATACTACTCATCCTGTTTGATTTTTGGTTTTCCAAATTCATTGTGTCGTTGTACTTGGGAATGATTGTAGATGCCAATTGGTGCAAGATTACTGTACCCCTAGGTGGATATCCTAAAATTAGAGGTCTTGGATGCCAGAGTTGTCTAACCTGAGAATAAGGTTTATAGATGTGGCATATGTGAATAGATTCGATTATATACCTGCTCATAGCTTGCAAAAGTTTAGTTTTCTGCTACGGACATAGTTTACATCCGGATAGATGTTTATTTGATAAGACTGTCGGCTACCTGCCGAATTCTTTAATCAGTTGAAACTACCGAGTGGAACATGTTACGCTGACTTTAAATACTGTTCTTACTGGTATTTTCATCATGAACAACAACTTAGATGAATCTATGTAAAACAGATTGAGTCTGAGTCACCAACATGTAGTGGAGCTGAGAGTTTCTCGACCTCAGTTAAGGCCACAGTTTATCCTCATTGGAAAGCAATCGGTGGGTAAGAGCCGATTAATTGAGGTGTGGTGGTGCATGTGGCTAGATATAAGAAGGATCAGCAAGCATCTTGAATTAACAGACATGTATCAGAGATTTGCTCAACTGTTTGACCTACTTGCCAGTTTCTTGTCAAAGTTTGTGTATTGCAGGAATGTTGGTTCCTGTAATTAATGTGTGTTTGACTTGGAGGCCTTATCATATTACTAGCATTTATTAGCTAGTCAAATCACAGCCCCCAACATCCCTTCCTTAAATAGATGGCATTTAACCCATCCATTCTGGAAAAAAAACATCACACCCTTCACCATTGCCAGGCATTGGCTGGAGAGACCTTCAACTTCATTTCTGGCACTTTAGGTGCGACTCAAAAAACCGTGAAGACAAGAAGCCACCAACTCAAAGGATTTTTTTCACCATGGCTGCCAACGTGATATGTTGACAGTTTGTCGACTTGTGGCTTCCCTCAAATATATGGGGATTCCCATAGGATATCCCTTAGATAAATGTTGGATAGCAACAGGCACCATGCAGCCAATGTCTAGTCGTTCTATCGGCGGGGACTCAGCTGATGCAGGCAGTCGGCGACCAACCATATTGGAATTCCGCAATGTGGGAGGTGTCAAGAACTCCAGATGGTTTGCAGCTTAGAAAGCGGCAAAGGTAAATGTGAGGTAAGAAAAAACCTGCAAAAGCTGTTTGCCTCTTATTGTTTTGGATGGAAGTTTGGCGGGAAAAAAAACTCAGCAGAACTCAATGTATCAAGTTTGGTTTGCCTGGCCACTGTGTATGAGAAAGAATCTCCGGCCTTGGCAACAACACTATATAGCCCTTGAAAAACACTGAAACATATCCTTTTCGACTGGCATCTTTTGAGGGGAATTCTCCGCTTTTGGTGAACCCTCCGGCAGTTTGGGGATTGTGTAGTTCACTCAAGGTTTGACACAACTTGATTCCAATGAACACTGAGGTTTGTTCGTGATAGGCAGACGGGCCATTGGAACCAGCATGAAGTGAGCAAGGTGATGCAATTGGTGTGGAACACCCAAATCCAGCCTCAAGATCAGTGATGAATGGAGGTGATCTTAGGTATAGGGCACATGAGATTTGCCCTGATTTTTCTTTTGATTCAGTTATACATTTTTTTTTGGGGGGGTTCCAAATTCTTTTTCCATGGGCAAAACGAAGACATCAAGTGACAAGCCTCCTCCTCCTCCTCCTCCTAATCCTCCTCCTCCTCCTCATCATCATCATCATCATCATCATCATCATCATCTGATCATGTTTTCAGGCTGTCTCCTCTCCGGTAGAGTTCGTGAGTTAGTAGAAGTTGATACAATCACTTGCAGGCTTAGAGATTGGTGAAGATATGATGAGGATATGGTGATTCGATCTGAAGATATCTGAAGGATTTACCAATGAAAGTCCGGTCATGCCCGGTCTATCATTGAGGTAGGTGATGCACATGAAGAGCTTGGAGAAACTGCTGGGGAACCCAAATTGACAAAGCCAAGGGTTTTTGATGTTTCAGGTTTTGTTTTTGTGGATGAGATTCTGGATGAAGAAATTTCAGCATGGAGAATTGGATACCATCTGGAGTTTTGAGCTCTTGCAATGGATATCCTAATGCAGCTTGTGGGGGGTGGTAATGTGACCATTCGTGTCTAAAAAGAAGGACATGTTTCATGAATCCAAGAAGGGACCGATTTCTGGACTTCATTTTTGAAAGGAAATCTTGGTAGTGACATATTGCTACTATTGACCTCATGCTCAATATCATTTCAAAATTCACCTGAACACAAGGCTAAAATTCGTTTCACATCGGACATCCCTCATTGGTGGGAGTCATTGGTCAACACGCAGATTTGTTTCTGACGTGAACCTAAGGAGTGAGCATGCAAGCAGAAACATGTCAGCACTCCAGCACATGTCTACTAAAATCGTTAGAAATATAGTTGGAGGGGACGTTTAATCTGAAGGTTTTTTTTGATTCCATTGGAGCAGACAACTGACACGTGTACATCGGTGCCCCGTATCCAATAGCTAGCAAAGGTGTCTCCAGAACCTATTTGTGTCCGGGTTGAGCTGGGGTCCCAAGCAGATGTTGGATGTGTTTAGAGCGGGCTACTGAGGCTGGTGAAAGGACAGTCAGCCGAGAAGATGCATGTTTCTGTGAATGGACAACATCAGTTTCAATGGTTCAAACTACATTGTAACAAACAGGATACTTACCATATCATGATTGGTGCATGATTTTGTTCATCAACCGTACAATTACAAGACGCAACACCTGCAAGCAATCAATCAATCCATCGATCCATCAATCCATCAATCCATCCATAAATCGATGCATCCATCAATCAATCACTAATATGACAATATTGTTGAAGCTTCTATCCTACTGAGCTTAATTTGTCCATATTTCCTTGACCTTCCGCAATCTAGGTATATAGTTTTAAATTGCCTTGTCTTAATGGGAACTTCAACTTCACAACTCTATTATATTAATCATCCCAAGACCAGGATTTTGTGATCCCGTTTTCGAAGAAGGAATATCAAAATGTGGAGCTTTCGGGAATAATCAGATTGATTTAGAGCAGCCCAGCATGATTTGCTTAAGGATATGTCGCTGTATATCGAACTTCAACTCCCCATGTTTTATTTGTTCTCCAAATATTGTCTTCATGTTCCATCCCATTGCTAAAACCGCAATATGAAACAATTATATAAATTATAGTCAAGATTTATGGCACCTAACCCACCCTGTATATAACCTGTATATATACTGATGTGGTCATACATCCTTTCCGTAATTCATTCCAGTTGGGTATACATGAAAACCATGTATACGACTTCGATACAATTTGGCTCAAGAAAAACAGACATACGGTTTTTCCTTGTGAAACGCAAAACGTTGTGTTTGTGTTGCTTTTCATCATCGTGTCCCCTTTCCATCAACATATACCTTGTGATATTGTTGTTGTGTTTGGGTACCCCCTGTTAATTGGTTATCAGCCGTAGTACGCTACGAGCTTAGGCAAGGGACGGTATAGTGCTACCTTAGGCGCACTAAGGGTTTTTTAGGGTCCAAACGCGAAACTGAAAGCCCGACCGTGCATGGAAGCTGGAGGGGAGCCATCAGAGACTGGCTCCCTACAGCGACCGGAGGACTTGCCCATCGAACAGTCTGAGCTCCGGGACCTGGATTTCGATCTTCTGGAACAGCAGCAGTTTGGTGGCCAACAGCTCGACAACCCTGCGAGGGGAAGTTGGGCCGATCAGCAGGATCAACCAGAGGGCTTGGACCCGAACGTCGACCTGATTGA